>JALPQI010023545.1:0-15649 GCA_025490895.1 Thaumatotibia leucotreta
CCTTTTCTTTTCTTTTATTCATCTTTAATGAGCTATTAGAACTGTACTCTTTTCTTTGGCCAATCTTGAACCAAGAATGTATTTTACTATTTGTAGGTACTTATAGTTATTTGTTCCATATCTGTCTATCATCAATTCGTCATACCCACTTGGCGAAGCCTGCGCTGTGGATTTGAGACTTGTTATACATGCATTTGAACATTGATTTTGAATTAAAGTTGTGCATTTTTATAATGTTGTCACTTGACATCCATAAGTGCAAAGTAACGTGCCTAAATTGAATAAACTTTATTTTATTCGTCATATCATACTACATCAAGTATAAACTATAGCCAAGCCCAACGTATTAAATATAAGACAGCGACTAGACGAAACTTGTGCAAAGTGGTTAATTTTAAGCTCCTCCAAAATCAGTATCAAATTCAGGGTTAAATCATAGATTTCTTCATTTAACATACCTGCGATGAGAGCGATCGATTTCAGAATCCCCAACGAACAACTTGACATAGTAATGGACACCGCACGGCTCTCCCTCGTCTTCCAAAGCTGGCTGAAGAGTCACGGATCCCGGGGCTCCAGCTGGCACTGTCAGGCGGAATGGGAATGCGTTCTCTCCTAGCTTCTTTATGAGACGCTCCTGTCATGAGAAAGATGGTAGTTAGATACTGGTCCCATTAAAGACAAGATAGCGATTGAAGAATTCAGATGACGAAGTTTGAATCTAGATGTAAATTACCATAGAAATAATTCTAAGGCTACTACGGACCATATTATCACAGGTTCGGATCAAAAATGGTGTGAAACCTTTCTAGATACTGGTCTAAAAGTGAGTTAGCTATCGAACTCAGCTATAAAAACAAACAAAAGATAATGGCTTCCTTGTATATAAAAGAGACACGGGGACATCTGTAGTTCACCGCTTCGCTCGCTAGTAACTCGCTTGGGACCTGTGCGTTAACCTTTTAACCAGTGAATTTTTTATTATGAGTTCCCCCTCGTGTTCCAGAGCTGATTGAAGAGTCACAAAGCCAGAGGCTCCTGCAGGAACTATCAGGCGGAACGGGAACGCGTTCTCTTTTAGCTTCTTTATGAGAAAGATGATAGTTAGCCACTGGTCCCATAAAAAAGCGAGTTAGCAATTGATAGCTCGCCGAAAAAACGATAATCGCTCCCGTAAGAACACGCGTAGAATTGTGTATGTGTTGTGGAGTAATAGAGATAGAAATTGAAGCTCGCTGTAAGTCTACTAATCTGTTACTTGCGACTTATGACTATGTAGTAATTTGACATCAAACGTGCCCATGTATTTTGCGGATTTTGCCTGGTACCAATACTTGTTGGGAGCTTCACATACACCCTTAAATTTCTTCGCAGATGTATGCAGCTTTCCTCACGATGTTATCCTTCACCGCACTTGTGAATATCAAATGATATTTCATGCATAAGTTTTTTGAAATCTCATTGGTACGAGCATATTATCCGGTTTTAAATTTGGAAATAAACCTGGCCCCAGTTTCTCACAGATAGTGTAAACAAGTCCATGCGGTTCATTTAAAGCCGCAGCGGAATGCAATATCGTGGACGGCGGTGCAATACCTGCCTGGGAATAATGCTGGCTAAATCCCTAATGGCTTAAATTTACTACTTTACAAAAGTGTCTTAATAACATTTGGAGTTGCATTAACGCTGTGTCTGTGTGGCTCCGGTATGCGTTGGTGACTGTACACTGTAGAATTAACCAAAATGAGTAATTCTATTTATACAAATTGGTAGGCTGATATTCATTTATGCTGAGTGTAGGGAACATAGAGATCCTATTTGTTCTAACCTTTACTGGCCGCTAGACGAAACTAACAAGTAATGTCTTTGAAGATTGAAGGATAATTCGATGATATTTATAATTGTCAAAAAAGCCAGATTATATTCGTAATACTCATGATTTAATATTTCTTATTGTTTCTAAATATCGCTTGTGTTATTAGTTAATAAAGTTGTGCATAAATGATTCTTTATATTTTGACTGCGAATCCACATTGGTGACACCGACTAAGAACAAATCGACCATGACGACGAACGAAAACAACGAGAGTGGTTCGACGGTGCCGCCGGTAGAGGAGGCAGGAATCCTACCACCTTCCGTGCTCAATACAACGTCGGGAATTTTCCGAGTCGGTATACGTGTACCTCCATTTTGGACGGAGGAACCTACAGTATGGTTCGCTCAACTTGAAAGCCAATTTACGTTATCGGGAATCACTAGTGATACGACCAAATTCTACCACGTAATTGGAAAGCTCGAGCCGCAGTTCGCCATTGAAGTAAAAGACATAATTGTTTCTCCCCCTGAATCGAACAAGTACGACAAGCTAAAGACGGAACTTATCAGGCGCCTGTCAGCCTCCCAAGAACAAAAAACGCGTCAGTTAATGCTGCACGAGGAACTTGGTGATCGAAAGCCCACGCAATTCCTGAGACACTTGCGGAGTCTAGCTGGCCCATCTGTCCCAGACGATTTCCTACGTCAGGTTTGGTCAGGCCGCCTACCTAATAATATACAAACTATCATAGCGTCGCAACCCAAAATCTCACTTGAAGATGTAGCAGAACTAGCCGATCGAGTCCTAGAATTGACGCCAAGTTCAAGACACATAGCCAGTACATCTGCAGAGCCGACCCACGCCATCTCAGAATTAAGCCAACGCGTTAGTGAGCTAGCCCTACAAGTAGAAGCATTGCTTGGTGGAGACAATTCTCAAAGTAGAGGTCGACAACAATTTCGGCGTTATCAATCCTACAACCGAAGCACGTCTCGTTCGAAATCCCGTCCACGCTTTACTTCCGCACGACGTGTAGTCCCTGAAGGACTCACCATATGCTGGTACCACTATAGCTTTGGGTCCAAGGCGGAAAACTGCGTCCAACCGTGCACATTCAAGACGGGAAACACCCTGGGCAGGCAGTAGTGGCCGAGCACGTCTGCCCCATCTCATCAGGCCGCTTGTTTATGACAGATCGCACATCAAAGACTCAATACTTAATCGACACGGGTTCGGATTTGTGTGCATTTCCCCGTGCGTTGCTCAACGAGCGCCAGAGCAAGACCAAATACGAGTTATATGCTGCCAACGGTACGACAATAAACACGTACGGTTGCATAACATTACATTTAGATTTCGGCTTACGGCGAGTTTTTGAATGGCGATTCACAGTAGCAGACGTCTCAAAGCCTATTATCGGCGTTGACTTTCTCTCCTTTTACAAATTACTCGTCGACTGCCATAATCAGCAGCTTATTGACAGCACAACTTCTCTCTCCGTCGCCGCCCCGCAAGATAACACGTCCGAAAATATCTCATCAATTCTTACCACGTTAACTAACAATTCCATTTACACATTGCTCCTGCGTGATTTTCCGGATATCACTACTCGGCCAGCCGGTAAACTAGGTGCTCCGAAGCACGACACTGTGCACCATATAAGGACAACACCTGGCCCCCCGGTCTCCAGTCGTCCCCGACGACTTGATCCAGAACGAATGAAGATTGCGAAGCAAGAATTTGATGATATGTTACAAAACGGAACAGCACGTAGATCAGAAAGTCCATGGTCATCGCCATTACACCTGGTGCGTAAAAAAAACAACGGATGGAGACCTTGCGGAGACTATAGAGCGCTCAACGCCCGAACCATACCCGATCAGTATCCTGTCCGTCACATACAGGACTTCGCCCATCTCCTGGCGGGCAAACACATATTCTCCACTATAGATCTCATCAAAGCCTATAACCAAATACGTGTACATGGACCAGATATCCCCAAGACTTCGATTACTACACCTTTCGGAATGTTCGAGTTCCCTTTCATGAGCTTCGGACTAGGTAACGAAGCCCAAACATTCCAAAGATTCATGGACGAGCTCCTACGTGGATTCGACTTTGCCTACGGTTACCTAGATGACATTTTGGTTTCCTCATCTTCCGAAGAAGAACACAAAGAACATTTAAGAATACTGTTCAAGCGCCTCCAAGATTACGGCGTCTTAATCAACACTTCGAAGTGCGTATTCGGACAGCCAAAGGTAACTTTTCTAGGATACAGTGTATCAGCCGAAGGCATCAGTTCGTTAGAGTCAAAGGTACAAAGCATTAATGACTTTCCAGCGCCACGAAACGTGAAGGAGTTGCGCAGGTATTTGGGAATGCTAAACTTTTACCGACGGTTCGTTCCAGGAGCAGCTAGAGTATTATCACCTCTTACCGCGTTGCTCGCAGGTGATCCCAAAGCATCAACTCCCATCGAGTGGACGCCTATATTACAGGAAGCATTCAAACAGAGTAAGTCTCGACTCTCAAAGGCCACATTATTAGCCCACCCCGACTCACAGGCAGAATTAGCTCTACAAACTGACGCATCAGACGTTGCAATCGGGGCTGTGCTTCAACAACGCCAGCGTAATTCATGGGAACCATTGGCCTTTTTCTCTAAAAAGTTAAGTTCCGCGCAACAAAAATACAGTCCCTATGACCGAGAGCTCCTTGCGATATACGAAGCCATCAAGTATTTTCGCTACATGGTCGAAGCCCGCTCGTTCACGATCCTTACAGACCACAAACCCCTTACGTTTGCGTTTATGAAAAACCGCGACAAGTGCTCACCGAGACAATTTAGGTACTTGGATTTCATTTCACAATTCTCAACAGATATCAGGTTTGTGTCTGGCAAAGATAATATAGTCGCTGATGCACTTTCGAGAATCGAGGAACTTAATACGCCTTTGGATTACCAATCCCTCGCCGAGGCCCAAACTACAGATAGAGAACTACTACAGTTTTTACAAGGCGGATCTTCACTTCAATTAGAGAAGATTACTGAACCTGTTACGGGTTCCAATATCTATTGTGACGTATCTACATCAAGTCCAAGACCATTCATTACACCCGCATTTCGCCGAAAAATTTTCGATTCCCTGCACAACCTTAGTCACCCTGGGGCAAAGGCAACGACTCGTTTACTGACAGAAAGGTTTGTCTGGCCTGGTATTAAAAAAGACTGCACGAAGTGGGCAAACGAATGTCAACAATGCCAACTTAGTAAGGTTACTAGACATACAAATGCACCTTTAACAGAATTTAGTCTTCCGTCTGCTCGCTTCCGTCACGTACATATGGACATAGTTGGCCCTTTACCCATATCCGCGGGTTTTAAGTATTGTCTAACAGTAGTCGACCGCTTCACTCGTTGGCCTGAGGCTTACCCGTTACAGGACATTACAGCGGATACCTGTGCTGCGACTTTTGTTAGCGGTTGGATAGCACGGTTTGGCTGTCCAGAGCGAATAACTACAGATCGAGGCCGGCAGTTTGAGTCACAGCTATTCAAAAAACTTTGCTCGCTTATAGGTGCGACCCATCTCACCACTACATCATATCATCCGGCTTCTAACGGTCTTGTAGAAAGACTTCACAGACAACTCAAGGCATCCATTATGTGTCACAACTCTACTCAATGGACAGAGACACTCCCTTTGGTATTACTAGGCATAAGAAGCGCTTGGAAAGAAGATCTAAATAGTTCGCCAGCAGAACTAGTGTATGGTGAACCACTTACATTACCTGGGCAGTTATTCTTCTCATCATCCCCAGAGGCATTAGTAGATGTCTCTGATTTTGCAAACCGCCTTCGGAGCCATATGAGCAAACTGGTTCCGCTGCCTACATCGTGGCATACAAGTTCCAACCGAACGTTGTACATTCCCAAAGACCTAAAGGAAGCAGAATATGTCTTCCTTCGCCAAGGACCTGAGCGTCGGTCTCTAGAAGCACCATCCATACCAAGGGCCGTACAAAGTATTGCGGCATGGACCCAAAACCTTTGACATCGAAGTCAAAGGCAAAACTATGACAGTCACAATTGATCGTCTGAAACCTGCATATCTAGCTAGAGAGACAATAGTCCCAGCGGCCCCTTCAGGCGAGAAAACAACCTCGGAAAACCCAGGCCTTGATCAAGATCAAGATGTCGCAATTTCTACCGATGAAGATCTGGTACAAAGAACACGATGCGGACGCCATGTTAGGTTCCCTACTCACCTCCAGGACTACTATCGACCGTAGCCACGGTCTGGGGGGGGCTACTGTAGGGAACATAGAGATCCTATTTGTTCTAACCTTTACTGGCCGCTAGACGAAATTAACAAGTAATGTCTTTGAAGATTGAAGGATAATTCGATGATATTTATAATTGTCAAAAAAGCCAGATTATATTCGTAATACTCATGATTTAATATTTCTTATTGTTTCTAAATATCGCTTGTGTTATTAGTTAATAAAGTTGTGCATAAATGATTCTTTATATTTTGACTGCGAATCCACACTGAGCAAGATCCACTACTTACATTTCCCAAAATGTCCCAAAATGTTTGTATGAAACGTTTCTATATTGTTACCAGATTCCTATACATTTTTTAGTAACAAAAATACATTTTAGGAAATTTTGGGAAATGTGGTGGATCTTGCTCAGCATCATTGACTCCACCATCCTACCAATTTTTATAACTCGAGGGTTGGGTGGTCAAACCCGATAAGTCGAGCACATCGGTTTTTAAAATACGAACTATATGACATTGACGTGAAGTTGTTATTTCAATGAAAAAATATCTCGACTTATCGGGTTTGACCACTCAACCCTCGAACTATCGAAGTCGTGATCCACATGTACAAAGTTTTTGAGGATTGCACCAATTTAATATAGATAGAGTATCAAAGTGTCTAGCCACTAACTTGCTTTGATTCTCTATGTAAAATAAGAGTGATGACATTGTAACAAAATTTAATTGCAAGTTTTCCTTTGGTATATGACATCCAATATTTTTATAATTTAGAATAGTATTGTATTGTATGTATCTGCAGCGAATTTTCCAATAACCTCAAAGTTATATTGACCTGTGTACGGCTCGGCTCCCAGTTCCTCTTCTCCGGCGGAGGATACAGCTGTTCAGAGGCCAAGAACAGCTCCTTGTAAAAGTTGAGGCCCATCACTTCGTCCTCTTCGCGGCCGTACCGGAACGTGCACACCACTTGGCCCCATACTTTGCGGCCGCGGACGTACTCTTCATCCAAAACTACCACGCCATCTGCATTAAAACAAACGTTCTATAATACATTTTGTCTCGCTTTCGAAACATACCCCCTTATTCATAAACGTCTGCTAACTTAACTAGCCGCTAATAATTGTTTGTCTCTTTTGCTCTTATGGACACATTGTTAAGACCGAAAGGGACAAACAATTATTAGCGGCTTGTTAAGTTAGCAGACGTTTATGAATAAGGGGGTAAGTTTATAACGGAATATGGTGTATAAGGCATGAGTTGTGAGCGTTGAGCGGCGCGTCCTGCGGGGCGGGTAGCGTGTCGTACGTCCAAGGCATTTCGACTGCGTCAACAAGTAGTCATTTGTCACCACCCCAACTCCTGCGGGTGTCGTAAGAGTCGACTAAGGGATTGAAGTGTCACTGACCATATTTGATTAAAGATTGATGATGGGCCCCAGCGTCATCATAGTGGACACATTACTGCGATCGCCAATCCGCTTGCCCAGCGTGGCGATTATGGGCATTTACCTCTTAATGCGTCTATACGCATAGTTAATAGGAGAGGCCTACGTCCAGCAGTGGACTATCATAGGCTGATGATGATGATGATGAACAAGTACTCCCGCCGCAAGCCTTAAGCTGCCTGCTTGAGCGTCTACTCAGGCGTTAAACGTAGACTTTAATCGGCTTAAAAAAATTGAGTGCTTCGGCTTAAAGAGAGCAATCTTCTTTTAAGTTGCATGGAAATTGGTGGGAGGTAGAAGCAGGGGGGAGAGTAAAACAAATGTAGGCGTATCCAATTTGGTAGAAGAGAAAAGGAACTTGTTGAAAATAATAGGGGAGTAGAGGAATTTATAACAAGTCTTGATAATTACATTAAAACCGTAATTGAAGGCAAAATAGAAGAAAAGCCAAGATGTGCATTTTATATCAAACCGGAAAAAAAAACAAATATTTAGTAAGTAGGAGTATTTTAGGTCGAACCGAAAAGAAGTTGATGTATCAGGAGCTCAATACAAAGCAGAGATGATAACAGAGTGGCGATCTTACTTCACAGACAAGGGTGAGATTTCTAAAGCTATGATTATATTGATTATAATACCTGAATAGAGCAATCAAACAAAGTTTGTTACATTGGGTTGGAGAAAATAACTAAAGGTCGTGTCGTATAACTTTCTTCTTAAAAACTTGCACAACATATCAATCTACGTAAACATTGTAGTAAATGTATGTAGTTACGGATTAGACCTTAAATGAAGCTATCTAGGTGTGGCTGGGTCGCCATGATAGATGCTTGCCCCGCCCGCTGCTATCGCATCATCGGAATCGTTCCCAATGCTTGTGTTACACTTTGTTAACTGGAAATTTACGTCTCCGTCTCTACTAGATTTCGCCCTAGTCGGTAGAGCCTATGAAGCTGAAAGTCTCAACTTTGAATCTTGGTGAGGACATATCTTTTATTGTTTATCAGGGTGATTCTTCGAGTAGCGTTTTCATCGCTCGAATTCGTCATTGCAATTACTACCGAAATGGAACAAAAACGATTGTCTAAATATTATTAGTACTGAATTACGTTTACATTAAAATAACACTCTTAGGGTTATCTCTTGTAACAATATTCGCTGAGATGACAGTGACTATAGAAAAACGCCGTAAATACGCCGCATAGTCACCCATCACAATTGTTTGTTCGTTATTTGATGGGAGCTGTTTACTGTTTTACTGACTACTACCAAAGATTGGCCACTGGCCTAAACAGAGATTTGAAACTAGGAAACTAACGTTGACTTGCCCTTAGGTTCACATCTCATCATCGCACTATCTCAGTCTCAGTATCTGGACGTAGGCAGAGGCCTCTCTTCTATTGACCATGCGTATAGACGTATTAGGAGGTAAATGGCCAATAATCGCCACGTTGTGCAAGCGGATTGGCGATTACAGTAATGTGTCCCTTATGTTCACCATGCTATTGCCCATCATCAATCTTCTATCACTGCAATCCCTTAGTCGACTCTTACGACACCGACGGAAATAGTTGTGGTAACAAATGTATTCATACTGCCGTCACCTAAAGTTAATGTAGCCTAGGTCAATTATTAAAGTTAGTTTGATAGTTTCGAATTAGAGTTCGACTCGACGGAGTTCAAAAAGCGATCACAACAAGGCAAGTAAAACTTAATAAACACATGCGAAACCCACTATTAAACTGAGATCTGTTAACGCCAAGGTGTTGTTGAGTTGTTAGTAACCACAGACCACTTCATTAGAAGAAAATTATTTTTTTTAAGCTGCCCTCATTTTTCTTTTTCCTTTTTACTTTCCTTTAAAAGAGTTTGTTGCTATTCCAATTTGAATAAAGAATCATTTGACTTTGACTCTATGTCCATATCTAGAATGTATATGTACGGTGGCCCATGGGTCGGTGGGTGTCGTCAAAATCGATTAGGGAATAGGCATGATGACGGGTTAGTCACATCAGCATCTTTTTTCGAACTGTCAAAACAATCACCACTATGGAATTTTATATGAAATACTCAAAAATGATGTCACGTTTGAGTACTGCCAAATGACCTACTGTTTTAAGTTCTTTTCAATTTATTAAATAGAAGTTCTGTACAAAAATTATCGCAATCTACATCTTAGTAATAATTTTTTCGTGTATTATGTCGTGCATAATGTTAAATATTTTATTTTAACTACAGTCATCATCCCTATTGAAGTGTCACTGAGCATTTGTTTATTAATGTATGATTACTACCAGCAACGTCATCATAATGGGCACATTACTGCGTTTGACCAATCCGATTGCTCAGCGCTGCTATAATAAGCTCAGGCCCCTATACCACAAAACTTTACAAGCGTACAATTCTACAAAATTGTCAACTTTTTGTATGGGATTTGTACAATTTTGTACAATGGTACGCTTGTAAAGTTTTGTGGTATAGGCCACTGAATGCGTCCATAATGTCCATATGCATAGATAATGGAGAAAATTGTGTCTAGCAGCAGACTGATTCATGTAAAAGAGAGCTTAATTTAAATAGTTTGGACTTTGACCACTTCTTATATTTAAGCTTATTTTATTTCCCGAATTAAGACGCTCCACAGTTTAAATCCAGTCGATCAATGAAAACCGTATATAAGGTTAATTAAATTATCACCAAATAAAAAAAAACCGACGACGTCTACCAATTTCTTCACCATCAACAGACCCCGACTTGGTGCCAACGGGACCATTTAGGGGCTAGGTATAATTACCCGTTTGATTAAAAACATTTTTAAATCGCTTCTCGATTCTCGGAGATATCGAGTATCAAGACTTGAATTGAGGATTTCCTCCTTTTTCGAAGTCGATTAAATACATGATTTTGGACGTTTATTTATTATTATATTGTACTTTTGTTATTTTATATTTACCAAAATAGATTTGACAGACATTCACGAACTATAAACGAAGTCTTTTGAAGTCGGTTTAAAAGGGACACTATTTTTTTAACGAGTGATCAAAAAAATTGTCAGAGTCTATGGGGAGTAGTCTATGTTAAAGTTACCCCATCGATCTTAAGCCACCTGTGATGGATAACTTCAGACTCCGCCCTAACTCACTTGGTCTAACGGAAAACTTGGGCTGATAAAATAATTTATACTGTATCTATGTAAAAACATACCCTTGGTTCACAAAACAGCAGATAAGAAATCAAATCTAACATGAAGTCAAAACATAAGTATTAGTACTATTACTTCAACTGAATTATTTTCAAGTAGGTAAAGAAAAAATTATAACTAACATGCGACTCTAACATATCAAAATATTATCGAACCGGGCTACTCACGTATTTAAGTCGATGATTGCTCAACATGTTTCGACACTTTCGACCCATTAATACCATTTATTCGTTAGTAGTAAATAAAAAATGTAAACAATTAATATAGCTGACTTTCCATAGCATTTGACGTCTTTGACACATAACTTGAAACACGTTCACATGTATATTTTTACGGTTATAGAAATAAATATCACTCATGGGGGCTACTGAATTTCCATTTACTTGCGTCTTAAGTATAAACCTCCCCTTCTATTACCAAATAATTGAAAAGAACAATTCAAACGCATGACAAATAGGTCAAACGCAAACCATTGTTCGGAGTCTTTCCGGTGGACAATATAAAAGTTAAGGCCTATAAAGCTTGATTTTCTTATGAAAGCCTTATCTTTATTAAGACGTACTCATTTTTCATTGCGTTGTATGATAAAAATCATTACTACCTGTCTACAGGCTGTTAACTATCGACCACAGGAAAGTGAAAGTGCGTGTTCAGCTGAACTGTAGAGCCCCTCTTTCCTGTGGCCAATAGTAAGCAACTGGTAGTAGTGTATTCGTGTTTTTTATCATACAATTCCATAGGAAAGGAGTGCCTTTAAATGACAATAAGGGTTTAATAAGAAAATAACTCTCATAGCCCCTAACTTTTAAAATGTCCACCTTAAAGACTCATAACATGATTTTGAGTTTGACCCAAATAAGACAAATCCTTCAAAGTTAACGCACCAATAGGCTCAACAAACGAGATATGATCCACGAAGTCCCTCTTCGCCATATACAGGGTGAGCTTCCCATTCGGGGCACATTTCTTGAACACTTTGAAGTTGTACACCATTTTGCACTACGAACACTGACCGACTGCGTGTAAAGTTGTTGGGGCTGAATATATACAGGATTATTTTGTGTGTGGGGCTTCTTAGCTCGTAATCTCGTTTAGTTTATTAGTGGCACGTGAACGGAACCGCTTCCTACGATTTCTATGAATCACCTGTAAAGGTCGTGTCATGTAACTGTCACGCGACAAAACATTTTCATTTTAACACATTGAGCGCGGGGAACTCCCGAGGGGAGTTCTCTGTGGGAGGTCCATTTTTGCTACAAAGCGGAAAAATCACGGGATCGGCTACGAGCGTAGCGCGTAGCACTCGTCCGCAATGAAAGTGTTAACTATAAGCGAGACTTACGCCCGAAACTTCAAGACAATAATACATTAAGGGTTAACCCCCTTATTCATAAACGTTTATTAACTTAACACGCCGCTAATTATTGTTTGACCCTTTCGGCCTTAACAATGTGTACATAAGAGCAAATGGGACAAACAATTATTAACGGCTTGTTAAGTTAGCAGACGTTTATGAATAAGGGGGTATGTCCCGTTTGTCGTTAAATATAAGTAAAAATTATAATAGTTCAACCTTTTACAGGGCACCGGTCTCAATAACGACCACCTTATAACACTGTTTTATTGTATTTTTCTTCTTACATAGAATTTTTTGTACTACAGGATGGTGTGGAGGTTTGAATCCAGGTTTTTATTAAGTTTTGCCTGTTAAAGGGTTAAAACAATATAATTGTCGAACGTATTGTGAAAGACCGAGTGGCCGAGGAGTGCAGGCATCAGCTGCGAAAGCTGAGCACGTCGTGGGTTCGATCCCCACCTCGGACGTTGGTGATCTTGGTCGTTTTTTTCTTTGGTATATGACATCCAATATTTATAATTAATATAATTGTCATTTTACTTACATTTAGAGCCTAGTTCCCAGGCCCAGCTCAAATAATACAAGAGAAAATCCGTATTTATGTAACAAAATGAATTAAGTAGTAATGTATCAACAGCCTCTCATCACCATCCTCCAAAAGACGGTGCAACGAACATCCACCATCGTGAGATGCGACCAGGCCACAGATGCAGTAGCGAAAACGCTAGAGTAGCCACACATACTTCAGGAGAAATATCGTGAAAAAAAAAGTAGTTATACACGGCCGGCTGGCCATTGTGGCAATCTTTGGGAGAGGCCTATGTTCAGCAGTGGACGTCTTACGGCTGATATCGTCGACCGTAGGTTTAAATAGGGTAACCGCCAGAATGGCGAAAATTAGTTAAATACACAATTTTGTTCAGAATTTTGCGCTCTTTTGAATGAAAACATATATGATGAAAACGTATACATATATGAAAACAGTCAAGCTTTAAGTATGGCGGTTACTTTTTTTAAGAAGCTACTGGATGAAATCAGCTACAAAAAATAAAGTAACTTAAAAAAATATCTACACATTTACTCAAAAAAGTGTAATTTATGTTAGTCATTGAATTCAATCAAGGTAAGCGATTTCTCAGTATACAAATTACGCTTACGTGTTTTATTTTTGAAGGGAATATAACAAAAGTGTAATTACACAAAAAAATTGGAATTATAAAACAAATATTTTGCCGACACTTTAAGCTTTACGTGGATTTTGAAGTAATGGTCGCTTACTTTAATTTGCGCGCATAACTATTTTTGCGGTGTGTGCGTTAAGGTGCGTTCATTCAAACCAAAAGAGCATTCGCTGTTCTATCGCCCGTTCTACGAAATCAACCAATCACGTTTTGTGTAACGATCGAATTTCGTAGAGTGGGGGGTTAGAATAGCGAATGCTCTTTTGGTTTGAACGCACCTTTACGCTATGCTAGTTTAAAGTGGAGCATCCGAAGCTGTCACAATATACTAAACACTCTATTGTTATGGCGTTAGAATGCATATTACGATATTGTGACAGTCTTGGGTGCTCCTGTTATAATTATGATGATGATGATGATGACACCATAAAGACATATTTACCAGGTATCAATAAACAATCCCTTACTTATATTTTATGGACCGATTGCAAAAAAACTGTACATGGTTATGGCCTTACTCACAACAAAAATCACAATCGTGTCAATTGTGTTATGAAAGTTAGTTTCATCATCATCATATCAGCCGAAAGACGTCCACTGCTGAATATAGACCTCCCCCAAAGGTTGCCACAATGACCGATCCTGTGCCACCCGCATCTAGCGGACTCCTGCGACCTTCACCAGGTCATCAGTCCAGTTGGCAGTCGAAAAATGCGTAAAATTTAAAAAAACATAGGCACGTTTCAACTTTCACTGATAAAAGTGGTTACACAAAAAACTTCGTAATACAAAAATTATGACATACAATTTTGTTTTCATTAAAGGCCTCTAACTATGTACATTTATGTTATTTTAATTTCCTTTTTAATAGATTTTATCACAAATTATTTACATAACCAACAATAATCATAAACATTTATCACAAAATCCTCACCGTCCACATATTGGTCTAAATAGAAAAGGACAAATTGCAAAAACTGGCACAAACAGTTGGCATCCCCATATTTATGTGAATGTGAAATGGAAAGGGTCACATAAACCAGTCGGCATAAACGCGGGCTGCTTTACTGTAAATTGAAAGAGTGGTCTTCGGGCCATAAAGTGCCGATATTGAATAAGCGCAGATTCCGAATAAATAAACCTATCGGCTTGATGGCCCTTTTGCCGTTTTTGGGGACGTAGGTATTCCGCGCCAGTGTATGATGAAAAAAAAATAAACAAATCTAAAAACTTGCATTCTCTCAAGGTGCGTTTAATTAAACCAAAAGAGCATTCGCTGTTCGAGCGCCCGTTCTACGAAATCAACCAATCACGTTTTGTGTACCGATCGAATTTCGTAGAGTGGGAGGTTAGAACAGCGAATGCTCTTTTAGTTTAACCGCACCTTCATGATAGTGCATTTTCAGAACACAATCTAACTTATAATCTTAAAACTTGAATCCATAGATATTAGATATACATTTTAGTAAAATGATTTATATTTGGGCATTTTCATATTTTAAAGACAAACGAGTCTTAATCGCGTAAACTTACGTTTAATTATATCCTGACGTTTCGGGCATGACGTTACACCCGTGGTCGTAGGCAGACTCTCATCATCATGCCCGAAACGTCAGGATATAATTAAACGTAAGTTTACGCGATTAAGACCCGTTTGTCTTTAAAATTTGGGCATTTTTGCCAGAAAAGATCCAAAAACTTTTTTCCCACAAGCTCTTTCGATCTTACTAGAAAAAAAAGAGTCACTTTTTTGTTTTACATTTTGTAACCATTTTCCAAAAACAGTATGTAAAATATAACTACCTCCAAATATTTTTTTTGATCTCGCAAAACTGCCAATTTATTAGTATTAACCTGTGGTATTAACATAAAAATACTAGGAAAGTGACGCTACAAATTAAATTGTAAGAAACTCCTTACTACGTGTTATTTTGACAAGGTTCCAGAGTAGCCTATACCTTCCAAGTAGTAAGAGTAATTTGAGTATACGGTATGCGTCGATGTCTCGATGACGTCACTTGCGCACGCGTTCATTCACCCGCATTGTACTCGCTCATACGCCTTTGTTGAAGCAAGACAGGGAACTTTCTAAGACTGTGCAGCCTAGCAGAACATTATTAGACTAATACAGATTTCTTAATCCCCAGTTAACAGTAAGATCTGTCAAATAAATGTTAACTTTTTTGAATGGTGACCTGAGATAAGGATGGTAATAATTTTAACTACGGATTGAACTGGGTCATTGTCAGTCCGAATGTCTGAAAAACAAAAGTTGTCCACTCGGTGGTCAAATGTTAACAGCTTTTATAAATCTATGTTACGATTTGATTATATAGCGGTCTATATAATCAAATCG
>JALPQI010023546.1:0-16966 GCA_025490895.1 Thaumatotibia leucotreta
TATCAGTCATAATCTGATAATCACAATGTTAAATTATACACAGTGGTTATAGAACAACACATAAATGGATCAGTAAGACATTACTGATCTACACTGTGACGCACAATCTCCGATCATGACATAAAAGTACAACAATGTCATAGGTAATCACTTATTCAAGTTTTAGGTATTTAAATATCGGGAATCGAACCCAACACAATATTATAATTCTATACACAAATATCACACAAGGTCAATAAAAACAATCATAATAGGTATGTCGTGTGTACTCAGTTATTATCATAAAAGTGGTCAATATTAATGTAACCAATTATTTACAAAGTACGTTATAGTACCTATATTATTTGAACCAATTTAATTAATGAAATATGATTTACATATATTATTTAGAATGCACACGACACAATTGGTAATAAAACACTTAGCTGTGAATACTGAATCGGCAACCACTGATTCTAATGTACGATTTAGATCATTAATCTAATAATATTCCAAAAATATCGAAACTGTTACAGAACTGCGCGACCCGCATTCTTCCCGGCTGCAATCGAAGTGTCCTCTATACACTACACATTTCCCTAAGGAAAACCTTTACAATATTATCTTATCGCTACTTATATCTATTTCCGACTTTATAAACATTGATATAAGGATTTGACTTTCGAAAACTGCGCAAACGCATCGTAGATCTTTTAGTTGCAAAATGGCGGGGCGGCGAGCGTCACGTAGATAGGTATCCGGGGTTGATTTAGCCTCTCTGTCACACCTTTGGCAGCATGTGGCGCTTTCCTTGTCTGACGCTACGATGTTGTTATTGTGCCTTGTAGTCAAGCGTCTTTGGTTGTAATCGTTTCCACATGTTTAAGTGGTCCTGGGCGATTCTGTGGAATTCAAAAGCGCAAAAGTTTATTCCGTCTAAAAAAATAGACAGGGGTCTTAATGGGTTTGTTCCTTAGAAATGCGCATTGTCTTTCATAAGATAAAGAAATGCAATGTTATTTTATTACGTTATGTTTTAGAAAGTGTGTCCATCATTTGGTGTGTTCCATTGTCATAAGTAAGAAGACATATCTCTAGAAATAATAATTAACCTATGGGATATATTGCCATTACATGCATAACACCATGGCCTTCATGCCAAACCTTTTTCCCTTCCGGGCCTTTTCACAACTGCGATTCGTAACCAGGTGTGTATAAAGAATGTTAATTTTTTGTTCACAACCAGTTGAGAATCAAGATAACTTTGCGAATAAGAACTTCTTAAACTAATGAAGTTGTAATGGAAGAATAGTAGATTATACACCAAGGGGATAAAGCACTGTTTTATGTCACGGGCTCGACATTGAATCCTGAACGCAACGAAGGACTCCCAGTTTTACTCCCGAGAGCAGCGATTAATTAAGACTGAGTCCTGAGTGCACTGAGGGATTTAAGCGCCCAAGACAAAAACAGTTATATTCCTGAGGTATATACTCTACTTTTTTCACCTTATGCGAGACAATAAAAAAACAGGCTTAGTAATACTTAGTAGATAATATTTATTGCAACAAATTAATAGTGTTGAAATTCTCTTCTTCTACCTAGCGTTATCCCGGCCTTTGCCAGGGTCCGCTTTCCTGCTACATTTCCTCCACTTTGCGCGATCCTGGGCATCATCTACTGTAAGCCCATTCACACTCATGTCAGCCTTCACGATATCTAGCCATCGCTTCTTTGGTCTGCCGCGGGGTCGGGGGCCGTCAAGGGCTAGGTTAATCTACCTAGTCAGATGGCCTTAGTGTTATAGCGTTATTACATAAAATATAAAGGGCAATATAATATTTCATTAAAGTATGTCCAAAACTACTCGCCAATAAATGGTGTTAGTAGTCCTGATTTTCCCAAATCTTTGTTAGTTATTCATAATGTTAAAAATCACCATAACATTACTAAAAATACCAGGAATTATATTCAATTAGTTCGAAGTGTTAATTCGCTTTAATGTAAAAACGTTACATACAAACATTAGTCACATAATGTCTCGCTAGATGTCGCTGTTACTTTTAGCAAACTAGGTAACGAAAGTTTGTTTCAATTTACTTATTAGTGAGTGAGATTATTTTCGGATAAAGAAATGTTATTTGGGCGGTTCTTACGCATTCTGCTTAACGAAATTAGACTTTACGTGGCTCACACCGAAAATTTCGGGAATGACCCACTTAGAGATCACTCAGCTAACACCTGTGTTTTAGGATTTCTTGCCATTTGAAAATTGTGTTTCGGGCGATTTTACGAATTTCGCCCAAATGTTTATATTGTAGCGTTTTTACACTACTTTCAAATGGCCTTACTCAACAATGAAGCAGAAATAGGCTTAGATTATTATTTAGTAACAAAGCTCAGTTCTTGTAGGACTGCTTGTAATAGTTTTCACAAATTGTATTGCTTTCGATTTTTTCTTATGGATGATTATAGAGATCAACGTCTTTTAACAGCCATACCCTAATTTTAAATCGCACTAATGTGGTACCTAAATCATAGAGAATTCATAAAACAAATTATGTTAGGAAATTCGGACATTCTTAGGTATCCATATGACTCACTAGAAAAAAATCCAATATAAATATTTTTTCTTAAAAAATCTAAAGTTCAATGAACTACCCAAACCTTCCATACAAAATTCCAAAAACTGAAAATTTTCATACAAAAAGTGATCCAGGATAAATGGGTTGGTTCAATTGTATTAAAAATTTGTTCACATTATCAAAAAGAGTTAAGAAAGGTGATAATTCAAACAATAGAGGCATAATTAATACAGTTTCCTAGATTCCCGACAATTTCAGTGTGGCCTACGTACCGTCATAGCAATAAAGTGAAATTACATTATCGCCCGGCGGGAAATAATGAAATTTCAGACAATATTCTAACCCGCTTTTTGCCAAGGGATATAATGTCTTGCTTTTCGTGGGGTTTATACGACGTATAATCCGGTTTTGACGAGCATGAGGTGTGAAAAAGCGATTTATTCATCTTACGCTTGAAAACAATCACATAACATGAGTGACAGTACAATAATAGTACATTTCCTAACTAGTTCGGGAAAACTTTTTTTCGGCGAGGGTGGAAGTTGGAGCCCGAGTGAAACGAGGGCGACAATCACCAGAGTTTAAAAAAAGTTTTTGCACGTGTAAAGGACGATTTTTTTCATAACAAGTGCGTCAAAAAGAGAAAATACCGCGCGCGAAGTGTGCGCAAAGTTCGTTTTTGCGCACTAGTTAGGAAAAGGGTTTTGTGATTTAGTAACATAGATTTTGCCAATTTGCAAATTAACCCAGTAAACCATAACGATATTAGACGGACGCCCGAGTGTGAGATTTGTGTTTTTCAAGGATGTCCTATGGGTACAAGACAAATACCGGACATGTTAAAAGCAATTTTACTTCACAAATACAATCTCTATGTTTCACCGCATACGAGAGCTTGCGAATACCATCTTCGTGCGGAATAAGATTGGTCTGAAATAGTGGATGCAGACGACAACCTGGTCGACTTTACCAGGCAACATGCAGCAGACATAGTACGGACTGTACGGATCATGAATCATGAAGCTACCATTGCAAATACTAAATGTTATGGTTAACATGTTTGAATAATGATAAACATAATTATACTTTAATAACACTATTCATCGAGTCGTTCATCGAGAGTATTCGAGAGATACGTTTATGTTTTCTTATGCTTTGTGAATTATTAAGTTTTTTTTTCTACTCCCGTACTTTTTTTGTCATTTATGTGGTCGTGATCACACCTTTAAGCCCCTACCTTACAGATGTCAAGATAAGTCTATATTGTCTATTCCCTATAAACGCATTCGGGTTTACACGCAGTGCGTTTTTTGCATTTTAAGACACCTCGTGTACACAAGACTTAATGAAATACATGGCTGCCAAACTAATTAAAAAAAAAATCAGATGAACAGTAAACCACAGAGGAGCTTTCTTTTTTTAATTTATACGTCTCCCGCCCGACGTTGATGATTGAGAGAGAGTTTGACTAAGAATATTTCTCAAATTTACAATTTGATTTAAATGTGTGGTCGTAGAAAAAGTATTGCATGCAACATTGTTTAACTGAGTCAAGAAATGCTCGTGGCGTCTTTAATAACAATTTTCGGCTTCGCCTCAAATTGTTAACCACGCCACTCACCTTTTTTGACCTCTCTTAAACAAGAGTTGCATAAAATACTATAAGAAATGCGAGAAGGGGCGGGGAGAAGGATTTGTGCAAACATGCGACCGATGAACAAAACATGAACAAGTATAAAAAAATGTTTTTACGTTTTAAATAAAACAAATTACATTTAAAAATGGGTTTTATAATATTTTCTTCGGTTGCCGCGAGGATTACACATGAAATAAAACTATAAAAACGGATAAACTCGCGTATATAAACTAATTTTAACTAGGTTCCGACGTTTCGAACACTTTATAGGGATCGTGGTCTGCGGATGACTGACAATGGAGGAAATTTGATAGGTCTGCCTCCTTCAAAATAAGAAGGGTAAGTACAAAACTACCCACCAAAGAAAAGTATACTAAACCACAGACAATACATTTTAAGGGTGGATGTACTAAATTTGACATACTAAATTTACAAATTAAGCTAGTTATTCATTACAAGTATTTTCAGAATAAGGACAAGAGACAAAAGCAGTAATCTACGCCGGTTCTATCCCTACGCCACTGCCTGAGAAGTATTTGGTTGGAGCTGGTCATATCCGCTGACTGCACTGGCCACCACAACCTATGGGGAATGGAAACAAACAACAAAAGATGTAACGACCTAGTGGAATACCTAATGACTACTAACCTAGATATATTAAAACACAGGATCTAAACCAACTTTTGTCACCCGTTGATGTAATACTATAATTGACATTACTCTAAGCACAGGTCTGGCCGCGCACCATATATCCAACTAGCACGTGTCGAAAGAGTTATCCTGCTCCGACCACAGATGGATACGGTACGACCTAACGGCTGACACCCACACAATAACGCCAAGAAGAAACCCAAGACGCACGGATATACCGGCGTATAGGGAACTTGTAGAAGGTAAACTTAAAAATACACAAACTTACTGACCTAACAATACAAGGGAGTTGGAGAAACAGGTAAACTCACTTACTACAAACATAACTGACAGCTTTGAAAACACATGTCCACTATCGACACCACCGGTTAGGAAAAACAACAACGGCTGGTGGGGACCAGAGTTGGAACGATTGAGAACAAAAATGAGACGACTCTTGAACAGAGCAATGAACACAAGATCTGACGTTGATTGGGACGCTTACAAGACGGCCAAATAAGACTTCAAAAAAAGACTAAGATACAGAAAATCCCTCTCATGGCGGAAATTCTGTGACAACATATCCACGGCAACGCAGGCAAACAAAACAAGGAAGATCCTCGCAGATCAACCGAAACAGCTACTAGGCACCCTGCGGAGACTGGACAACACCACTACCACCACTCCAGCTGAAACGGAAAGGCTAATGGTGGAAACACACTTTATAACTAAACTAAGCAAGATACAAAGACTAGCATGTGTGGCAACCACAGGCTGCATGAGAACCACTCCGACTGCAGCACTGGAAATAATGCTAGGACTGCTACCGCTACATACACGCTACAGCGCTTTGGCTTAAAAACCTAAACTTGTGGTCAAACCTCAGCTCGGTACACAAAAAGATCTATGACAAGATGACCTCTAGTATGCCAATACTGGAAGCACCTATTGACAAAATACCAAAAACGATGATCTTCTGGAAAGATTATGCCATATCGTTAACAGAGGATCAGAAGGAAGGACTAAATCAAACACACCTCAGAATATTTACAGATGGCTCAAAAACAAATGAAGGTACCGGATGTGGAGTCTTCTCAGAAGACCTTAACATGCACATTTCGAATCCTCTAGGAGAATATAGCACAGTGTTCCAGACGGAATGTGTGGGAATAATAGAAGCCTGCAAGGCACTGAGGAGACGAAAAACCAAAAATGAAAATATACTAATACTGTCAGACGATAAATCAGTGCTGCAAGCGCTACAAAGTAACAAATTCACCTCAGAACTTATATTAGAATGTCACAGCTGCATCATGGAGGAAAGCAAGGAAGGGAACAAAGTGACTATACAATGGATAAAAGGACACAGTGGCTCAAGAGGAAACGATGCGGCGGATGAACTGACGAGAAAAGGGTCAGAGACACCAACGTACGGACCGGAACCCATCATACCACTACCTTTATCATACATACGAAACCAACTCGGTCTATATCACTGACATCTCCACAATAAATGCTGGAACGATCTGGTCTCCTGCAGACAAACCAAAGAAGTACTACCCGCACTGAATTGTAAACTCACAAAAACCCTACTACGAACGCCCAGACACAAACTGAGGAAAATAGTAGGATTGATCGTGATCAATCCTACTATTTTCCTCAGTTTGTGTCTGGGCGTTCGTAGTAGGGTTTTTGTGAGTTTACAATTCAGTGCGGGTAGTACTTCTTGGGACACAACACTTTAAACAAACACCTGCACAATATGGGCAAAACAGATAGCCCTATGTGCACTTGTGCAGGGCCTGCATGGAAGAGGAGGAAACAGCAAAAAATATTCTTCTAAATTGTAAACAGGTAGAGGTATACAGGAGTAGGTACTTGGGGACCCCACATACACTACGTAGGATGCCCTGAAAATTTCGGGAATTTAATACTTAGGAACGTATATTTGACATGTGTTATACCTCTTTCTTACAAGCATAGTCTCATTATTCGAAAACACTGGCCACTTAGAAAAAAAAAACAATGTCCGATTTTCAATTGTTTTTTAAAGTCGTTGAGTCGCTGGTGAAAATGGAGCTGTCCCGCGAAAGTTTTAGAGCAATGATTTATTATGACTTTAAAAGTGGAGTGGAAGTGGACACAACAACAATGTGGAGACCGATTAACTATTGCTTTTAGTAGTGAAGCACCTTCAAAGACGACCATATACAAGTGGTATTCGGAATTCCAACGTGGCCGTGTGTCTCTTGCGGATGACGTACGTGAGGGTCGACCGAAAACGGCCGTTACCGATCAAAACATCGATGTTGTTCGCCAACTGATAAAGGAAGATAGGCATGTTACATATCGGGAGATTCAGGAGACTTTAGGCATTGGAATGAGTCAGGTACAAGTTATTTTACAACAAGAGTTGGGCGTGCGGAAGTTATTTTCCCGGTGGATTCCTCACTTGTTATCTGACGACCAGAAAACGGTACGTGTCAATTGGTGCCGCAAAACTTTAAAAAGAATTTAATGGAGGAAGCTCAAATGCCGTTTTAAGTATTGTGTCAGGTGACGAATCATGGATTTACGCATATGAGCCTGAATCGAAAAACCAATCTCGAGTTTGGGTTTACGAAGACGAACCGAAGCCGACAAAAGTTGTTCGTTCTCGCAGCACGATCAAAAAAATGGTAGCCACGTTTGTCTCCAAATCGGGTCACGTGGCGACTATCGCTCTTGAAGATCGAAGAACTGTCAATGCCGATTGGTATAAAGGCGTTTGTTTACCGATTGTTTTTGCTGAACTGCGAAAAACTAACCCTAACCGCCGTATTATACTACACCATGATAATGCCAGCCCTCACACCGCTCAGAAAACAGACGACTATCTGAAGGGCGAAAACGTCGAATTACTGGACCATCCTCCGTACAGCCCCGACCTAAGTCCCAACGATTTTTTTACTTTCCCGAAAATAAAGAATCGGTTGCGTGGTCAGCGTTTTCAGACCGCGGAAGAAGCAGTCGACGCTTATAAAATGGCCATTTTGTCAACCCCCACTTCAGACTTCAATAACTGTTTTAAAAACTGGTTTCAGAGAATGAAAAAGTGTATTAAACACAAAGGAGAATACTTTGAAAAACAATAAAAGTACTTTTATTTCATTAAAATGCGTATTTTTTCCGATTCCCGAAACTTTCAGTGCAACCTACGTAAAGGAGGCATTTAGCAACCTGAAACATACACTGAGTTTCGTGGAGGAGCTTGGATGGTTGGAATAGGGCTACCTCGCTATCACGCAAAAAAGGCACAATGGTTGTCGAGTTGCGGAAAAAGCCCACGAAAACTAACTAACTAATAAAACGATCGGTAGGATACCTTGTTCGCAATCAAGTTCCGATAAAAGAAAAAGTTCTCTTGATTCTCAACTGGCTGTGATGAAAAATAAAAATTCTTCATTCACACCTGGTTGCGAATTTACAGTTACACATAAGTAATTTAAAAGCCTCGTACCAAACCAGTTCCGAAACTCCCGTTCTGTAGATATTTTTTTTGTTGACAATGTGAAATAATATAATGGTATAATCGTAAGTTAGCGCCGCCGGCGTGCGCGCGTGCGAGACACACACCGTCTTGACAAAATGTTGAATTGTTTGGTGTATCCACGGTTCACGCAGCCCTTTTGTAGCAGTTTTAACGTCTTATGTTTAGTTGTATCAGTGTATTTGAAGAGGGCGGTAAGTTTTTTTTTGTGGATTGTATTAAATTAGGTAGATATTGCACAGGTCCGAGCAGAGCTCCCGAAGTAAACTTTTATTGATTCTGAAATGTTGTATCAACAACAAATCTTGCATTTGCTCCACTACCTACCGTTGCCCAGAACATTTTCAATTCGTGCATTTTACCTACACGACATATAACACGACTTGAAGTTTATTCGAAAAACATTTACAACAGTCAAATAAGCACAATATTAATGAAATTTTCGTCCCATATGTCCCAACACAAATCCACTTCTTGAATAAATTTGACAATTTGATTGATAATGGCGGCCATTTTGATGCTTTTTGTTCGTGCGCTAATAGTAACATTATCTGCAAGGGTGTTTGAGGACGCAAAGTTACCGCATCGGTAGCGCTAATAAGTAGGGCTCACGGTACACGTGGAACCCTCGTGTAACCCGCCAAACCGGATACCCGTGTTCTTAAGCCCGACAGTACTAAGAACCCGAATTACACGAACCCGCCGGGTACCCGTGTCCATGCACAATACACGGATACCGTTTACACGAAACCACGTGCTACCCGGGTACTTAGGGCTCGCGGTCGTGTCCGGGTTTCGTGTCAACGTTTCTCATACCCGTGTTCGTGTTACACGTACACGGGTTTCTGGCCCGATTTACACGGGTAATTAAAGTCCGTGTAAATAATACCCGTCTGCACGGGTACACGGGTATACGGGTATTATTTACACGGACCTTAATTACCCGCGGGTTCGGGGACGTCCTTGACGAGAAGCCGTGTATGCATAGAAAGTCTGCTTTTTAAGGGTAAAGTTTTGTACCGAAGGATGGGTCGTGTCGACTTAAGAGCTATAGTACAAATGGATAGATAAGCGAAAGGCTAATTGTGTCAAATAGACCTTATTGCGTAACAGATAGAGTCGAAATTTATGAAAACAAAAAAAAGGTTTGTCGGCTGACCTTTCCTGAACACGTTTGTTTTATAGTGTCGAACGAAGCTGCAGGTTACATTTAATAATATACCTTATTTGCATTTGCTCAAATTATTTCGAACCCGTTCGGTTCGGTCTTAAGTACCCGGGTACCCGGGTAGCACGCGGTTTCGTGTAAACGGTATCCGTGTATTGGACACGGACACGGGTACCCGGCGGGTTCGTGTAATTCGGGTTCTTAGTACCGTCGGGCTTCAGAACACGGGTATCCGGTTTGGCGGTTTACACGTGTACCGTGAGCCCTACTTAAGACCGAACCAAACAGGTTCGAAATAATTTGAGCAAATGCAAATAAGGTCTACTTTTGAATGTAACCCAGCTCATTTGGCTTATGCAGTGTTTGAAATCATAAAATTCTTGTAGCTTTTCACCTATTCGCGTTTCGTATTTTATTGTAGCGTGTAATATCGTTAGTATGTCTTGTTACTCGCATATATATTTTTAATAGATTTTTACAATAGTAGCAAATTTCGGTGTAAGCATATATTATCAATAGCCTATTTAGTTAGTTGCATATATTTTTAACAGATGTTTGCAACAGTATCAAATTAATAATCCGGAAATATTCCCTCCATGTGAACTTGATTCATTGAAAACTGCCCCGTTGACCATAAGTGGATCCAGGTTCAGCTTCCATTTTCTGATTTTAACTTTTCTAATCTCACGGATCGAGAATGTAACACGTGGACAGATATAAGTATTATGTTGATATACAGACTACAGAGTGTAATCGTTAAGTGTTGCCAGGCCATAATTCCGTAAATATAGCAGATACCAGAAAACTTTTAACTGATATCGAAAGTACGTTACCCGAGTAAAATTACACTAATAACTTTATTGAAATAAAATCAGAAATATATCAAATATTAACTTCAAACCCTTCCATACATTTAGTACGTAACCGTTCATTCAAAGAGTAGTTTAATACGAATAGTTTTTTATTTAAGTATAAATGTTTGACTAATAATTTCATAAACGGTAGTTTTAATTATTACAATGTATTCGTACAAATAACAAATCTCTAACAGTTTTATCTGTTATGACACCCGACATTTTTTAAGGCTAGTCGTCATACTAAATGTATGGGAGCGTTTTAACTTAGTATTTTTAATATTACTCCATCTATTTAGAAATAGTTATTTTCGATACAAGTGTGGAAAGTAGGCTTTTTCGCAACAAGTGTCGGTGAGTTAAAAACACGAACAAAGTGAGTGTTTTTTGCCGACACGAGTTGCGAAGACGCCTACATTTCTACGCGTATATCGAACAACATTTTACAATGCAGTATGTGAGGAAAAAAAAGTCAGAAGTAATAGTACTTACCATTTTATTTAATTTTTGTTATTATTTTTGTTTGCGCTTCTTCACGAATTTCCGGAGGCGTCAACTGAATATCACTAATACCACTATTTACTTCCATTGTGGTGTAAAAACTCCATCAAAGATATACGAATGAGAACGAGAGAACGAAATACTTTTAACAAACTTTATGTGGTGAAAAGAAAGTGAAACTACCAATAAACAAACTAGCCAATCCTGGCCCAATACCGTCGTTTACTCGGTGACTCGGTCCGAGTTGAACATTTGGGCTACGTGTGTCACAAAAAGAAATTGTGTAGCACTTAAGAAAACAAAAACTTTATTTATTTGTCACAGAAATCAACATTTTATTGTAGTAATTTCACTTTTGAGCGCTGTTTTTTATATCTATGATAATTTTAATTAATAAAATGTTTGTCAATGGACTTAAAAGGTTTAATTCGGTACGATACGGACCTTTCACTATGAAAAATCCTATAATGTCTATACTTTCCTACAGGGATCGGAACCGTTCTCGATTAACCATTTGATATTGTTCTTTAACCGTTATTAATTCCGTTCGTATTAGTAACGGTTAACTACGATAATGGTTTTGTAGATGAACACAATATTTCTGGTTCACAATATTCAAGATGAACGGAAAAATTCCGTTCTTTGACATAACGGTTTTGACAAGAACATTATATGATTTATATGAAAGAACAAAACTTTTCTGGTTACCGTTACTAGAGATGAACGAAAAATAAAGTTCCGTGAACCATTATTAAACTGTTCGCGATGACGTAAACATGCCGCCACTCGCTCTCTCTTTTCCACGCGAATATAGTTCGTATTTTTATTTCATTTGACTAGCCATTTAGGTTTGACGTGTGATATTGGCCGCATGATGAAAAAGGTTTAAATTGAATTAAGTGAAAGGATGCAATATGTGCTAGCAATTCTGGCGCCTCCTAGCGCCGTCGACGGGAACTTGCCTGGAAATTTACCTGACAACGTGTTGTTGACTGGGCTGTCAATGTTTTTTCCGACATAATGTTCATATTGAACTATCATTAAAATTAAGTTTTGAGTATTAAGTTAAGCTGAAGTCCAATGATCTAACATACTACTACTACTACTGGCCTTTGCGTCTATTTCAGACGATTTCAGGTGTAAATGCCCTGAAGACATCGCTTTTGGTGGCTAAATAGACCTATGCGAGAGCGGCAAACTTTGCCACTCTAACATAGATATGTTTATAATGGTAAGTTTGTGAACTTTCTAATTAGTAGATATTTCTTTCTATGTTAATTTTAGAGTTTAATGAGAAGGAGGTAAGACGGAGGAGTAAGACGCCCAATGTTGGTCTACTACCGGCAGCTGTCTTGTAATATCGGCTCGGCTCCTTGGTAAATAAATATATATACTTACTATAACCTGCACTTATTGCATTCATACTCCTAATACCTACGCAGTTATGGGTGCATACCACTCGTCTTGAATAGTCAACATAGTGATAGGTACGATACGTGAATTGCTCAAGAAGACAGTTGCAGTTCCTATTATTTCCCTTAATGGAACCCCGATGCTTGGAGTCGCGTTCTATTGGCGTCAGGTGAGCTTAGCACAACTAGCAATATGGCGTTGCTGGCTACATTCCGCCGGACGCAAAATGACTTTGTCCCACAATTACGTATGTTGTTTTGTTATGAATTCATTATATCCTAACTGTGGAATGTCTTCTCAAAAGGGCTTATTTCCACTTTGTCAATAGAGATAATTTCTCTTATGGAAATATAGAAAAAATAATCCTTATTGCCAGAAAAGAAATAAGCCCTTTTGAAAAGACACAAAGCTGAGTTTACACTTGCAAGTTATTGCCGCAAGTTTTGAGACGCAAATCATCATCATCATCAGCCTATGATAGTCCACTGCTGGACGTAGGCCTCTCCTATTTACTATGCGTATAGGCGCATTAGGAGGTAAATACCTACCCATAATCGCCACGCTGGGCAAGCGGATTGGCGATCGCAGTAGTATGTCCACTATGATGACTCTGCTGCCCATCATCAATCTTTTATCAAATAATAGTCAGTGACACTTCAGTCCCTTAGTCGACTATTACGACACCCACAGGAGGAGTTGAGGTTGTGACAAAATATATTCTTACTGCCGTCACCACACGGCAAATATTGGTAGGAATTAGTGGCAAATATCTACAACTCTTTTTTTCAAAACTTACAGGGTCGCGTTTTATAAAGTTACAATTTACAATTGCCGTTTGTCTCTCTTTCTAGCCAATATATTATGTGCGTGCGTTAGAGAGGCAAACAGCGAAATTGTAAAATGAAACTTTATAAAACACGACCCAGGTCTAAACTCGGCTTAGCTCGTTACTTCCGCAGTTGTGATCTTGAACTCTATTAACATCGTCGTAAAGTTCAAATTTAAACGAACATTTCTTTGGCGAATGAAAGTATATTTTCTGTTTATCTGTCCATCCGTCTGTCTGTATGTCTGTTTGTTTCTCTGTCTGTCTGATTGTTTGTCCGTCCGTCTATACGGTCGTTTGTTTTCGCAAAGAAACGTGTTTCGACCAGATAGTATTCGAAATTATTGCTTTTACAATTATTCTGGGTGTATTTCTTAGGGTTCTGTAGTAAATTAGAAACCGTCACAGATTCGCCATGTGCATCCACCTGTCTGTCTGTATGTTTGTCTGTCTGTCAGTCTGTTTGTCTGTCTGTCTGTATGTCTGTCTGTCCGTCCGTTTGTTTCCTCCAAATTATTGCTTTCTCAATTATTCTGGGTGTAAGTACTTTTTAGGATTCTGTAGTAAATTAGGAACCCTTGCATTTTGCATCCATCCCTCTGTCTGTCTGTCTGTCTGTATGTCTGTCTGTCTGTTTGTTTGTAAGTCTGTCTGTCTGGCGGTCTGTCCGTCTGTCTGTCTGTCTGTTCATCTGCTGATCTTTCTGTCTGTCTGTTTGTCTCTCTGTCTGTGTGTCTGTCTATCTGAACGGACTGACTATCTGTACGTCCGTCTGTCCGTCCGCTTGTTTCCACAAAGAAACATTATATCGACCGGTTATTACTTGAAATGGTTGCCTTTTCAATTATTCTGGCTGTAAGATATTTTTAGGGTTCTGTAGTAAATTAGGTACCCTTACATTTTCGCCATGTCCGTCTGTCTGTCTGTATGTCTGTCTGTCTGTTCATCTGTCAATCTTTCCGTTCTGTCCATCCGTTGTCTGTCTGTTTGTCTGTCGGTCTGTCTGTCTGTGCGTCCGTCTGTCTGCTCGTTTATTTCTGCAAAGAAACATATTTCGACCGGATATTACTTGAAATGTCTGTCTGTATGTATGTCTGTCTGTTCATCTGTTCATCCCTCTGTCTGTCTGTTTGTGTGTCTGTCTGTCTGACGGTCTGTCCGTCTGTCTGTCTGTTCATCTGTCGATCTTTCCGCCCGTCTGTCTGCCTGTCTGTCTGACGGTCTGTCCGTCTGTCTGTCTGTTCATCTGTCGATCTTTCCGTCTGTCTGTCTGTTTGTCTGTTCATCCGTCGATCTTTCTGTCTATCTGTCTGTGTGTCTGTCTATCTGTCTGTCTGTATGTCTGTCTGTCTGTTCATCTGTCCATCCGTCTGTTTGTCTATCTGTCTGTCTGTGTGTTTGTATGTCTGTTTGTCTGTCTGTCTGTATGTCTGTCCGTCCGTCTGTTAAACCGTTTATTTCTGCAAAGAAACATATTTCAACCGGATATTATTTAAAATTGTTGCCTTTTCAATTATTCTGGCTGTAAGTACTTTTTACGGTTCTGTAGTAAATTAGGAACCCTTACATTTTCGCCATGTCCGTCTGTCTGTATGTCTGTCTGTCTGTCTGTCTGTTCATCTGTCTATCCGTTGTCTGTCTGTTTGTCTGTCGGTCTGTCTGTCTGTCTGTCCGTCCGTCTGTCTGCCCGTTTATTTCTGCAAAGAAACATATTTCGACCGGATATTATTTAAAATTGTTGCCTTTTCAATTATTCTGGCTGTAAGTACTTTTTACGGTTCTGTAGTAAATTAGGAACCCTTACATTTTCGCCATGTCCGTCTGTCTGTCTGTATGTCTGTCTGTCTGTCTGTTCATCTGTCTATCCGTCGTCTGTCTGTTTGTCTGTCGGTCTGTCTGTCTGTCTGTCCGTCCGTCTGTCTGCCCGTTTATTGCTGCAAAGAAACATATTTCGACCGGATATTATTTAAAATTGTTGCCTTTTCAATTATTCTGGCTGTAAGTACTTTTTACGGTTCTATAGTAAATTAGGAAACCTTACATTTTCGCCATGTCCGTCTGTCTGTCTGTATGTCTGTCTGTCTGTCTGTTCATCTGTCTATCCGTTGTCTGTCTGTTTGTCTGTCGGTCTGTCTGTCTGTCTGTCCGTCCGTCTGTCTGCCCGTTTATTTCTGCAGAGAAACATATTTCGACCGGATATTACTTGAAATGTCTGTCTGTCTGTATGTATGTCTGTCTGTTCATCTGTTCATCCCTCTGTCTGTCTGTTTGTCTGTCTGTCTATCTGATGGTCTGTCCATCTGTCTGTCTGTTCATCTGTCGATCTTTCCGTCCGTCTGTCTGTCTGTCTGTCTGACGGTCTGTCCGTCTGTCTGTCTGTTCATCTGTCGATCTTTCCGTCCGTCTGTCTGTCTGTCTGTCCGTCTGTCTGTCTGTTCATCTGTCGATCTTTCCGTCTGTCTGTCTGTTTGTCTGTTCATCCGTCGATCTTTCTGTCTATCCGTCTATGTGTCTGTCTGTATGTCTGTCTGTCTGTTCATCTGTCCATCCGTCTGTTTGTCTATCTGTCTGTCTGTTTGTCTGTGTGTTTGTATGTCTGTTTGTCTGTCGGTCTGTATGTCTGTCCGTCCGTCTTTCCAACCGTTTATTTCTGCAAAGAAACATATTTCGACCGGATATTATTTAAAATGGTTGCCTTTTCAATTATTCTGGCTGTAATTACTTTCAACGGTTATGTAGTAAATTAGGAACCCTTACATTTTCGTCATCTCCGTCTGTCTGTCTGTTTGTCTGTCTGTCTGACGGTCTGCCGTCTGTCTGCTCATCTGTCGATCTTTCTGTCTGTCTGTCTGTCTGTCTGTCTGTCTGTCTGTCTGTTCATCTGTCGATCTTTCTGTCTATCTATCTGAGTGTCTGTCTATGTGTCTGTATGTCTGTCTGTCTGTTCATCTGTCCATCCGTTGTCTGTCTGTTTGTTTGTCTGTCGGTCTGTATGTCTGTCTGTCCGTCCGTCTGTCTGCCCGTTTATTTCTGCAAAGAAACATATTTCGACCGGATATTACTTGAAATGAATGCCTTTTCAATTATTCTGGGTGTAAGTACTTTTTATGGTTCCGTAGTAAATTAGGAACCCTTACAATTTCGTCATGTCAGTCTGTCTGTCTGTCTGTTCGTCCGTCCGTCTGACTGTCTATCTATCTGTTGGTTATTCCTTCTTTCCATCCATCTATTCTTGGATCCGTCTAGAAATAGAAATAATTCTTAACAAACACAAAAAAAAAACAATGTCCAGTAACAAAAAATAAAAATAAATTATGCGTTATTTCCGCAATTGTGATTAAGAACTCTGTTAATAACATTTTAGAATTCAAATTTAAACGAGCTTTTTTGTTACTGGCTGTGAAAGCGTTAACACTTTTTTCGTTAAAAAAAAAATTTTATGATCGGGCATAGTTCAAATAAAAAAATAAAAAACCCTTATAGTTTCGCCATGTCCGTCTGTCCGTCTGTCTGTCCGTTAGTCCGTCTGTCTATCCGTCAGCATACTCTTCTTAGCATGGTGCTAGAGTGTGTCAGCGCTCTATCACTCTTCATCTATCGTTTCGTGCGGTATGGTAGTCCGTCTGTCTGTCCGCCCATTGCTTAGATCAGTGACCATTTGCAATTAGTTGTAGGTATACAGTGTGTTAACATGATGCAGGCTTTTATTTGAACCGAGGATTGAGATGCAGATTCTTAGCCAAACCATCTGCATTATTTGTTTAAAAATCCTAATTTTAAAAGTAATTATCTTTCTAAGAAAACTTAATTGAGAAGCAATGTACTTCAAAATAAATCGTTAATTG
>JALPQI010023547.1:0-16643 GCA_025490895.1 Thaumatotibia leucotreta
TCTCCACCATGGTGCCGCAGATGCATGCGTGAGGTTCACATACATCGCAGCCGAGGCGGAGAGCCACTGCTATTCGCAAAGAGTTGTCGTCAAGGAGGGTTCCCACATGAGGAGACGGTAGGGCCTGAAGCCACGCACCTGCCTCCGGTCCCGACACTGCTCTGAGCCTCGCCAGATCCACCCCAACAGCTGCTTCCAAAAGACCGCCGAATATGCGTGTCACCCCAACGCTATCCCACAAACGTTGAGAATCCAGCTTTTCAGGTTCAGGCACCCCCGGGTTGAGAGCCGTCCAAGCCTCCCGAGCCTCGAAAGAGTAGGGAATGGTCACCTTATCACCATTAAATGAAAGAATTTGAGTGACAAGGCCCGTAACCCCACTCGCCGAAGCCAAGAAAGCCGGCAGGCTCACATCCCGTGCGCGCCGTATACCTAATCCACCATCGCGAACTGGCAAAGAAGCCAAATCCCACTGGCTTGCGTTGAGGGAAACATTCAGCAGGCATTCCACGTTCTCTTTCAAAACACCGTCGAAAGCATTAACGTGTTCAGGATATAGCCAAGACGGGACAGTTCTTAAAAAATACGTAAGCTTTGGGACAGCGAAGCAAACTCTGAGCAGAGTCAACGCCACGTGGGCTGAAAGCTTTCGCTTTTTTAATTTAAGTAGTTATTCTGAGTAGAATTCACACGTAAATTACCTTTGTTAAAAAAGTAGGGTGGACATTTTAAAACAAAATGGCCCTAATACACTTTGTATGATAATATTGATAATATAACACTACTCTCGGATATGCTATGACTAATAGTCACATCTAAGAAAATACATTATAGCTCCCTATAGAGTACTATTTATTATACAAATTAGTACAAAATCTAATTTGTTAGCGACAAAGGGACAACAATAAAGATGGTTCATCATGCCAATTAAAAATGAATATCCCATCCCTATGAAAAGAAAATCTATAAGAGTATTATTTTGTGCTTTTACAACATGAAATAATCTACAACTAAGTACAGTCAGCAAACAATGTGGTTTGCCACTCTTCAACTGTATTGGGTGGCAAGTCGAAAAGTGGTAGACCCCTTTTTTTGTTGACTGTACCTAAGAATCAAATACTTAAACTATTGTTTGTTAGCTATTAGTGATTTAGATAGTAAATTCTATAAATAAACCAACCTGAACCGCCTTCGAAAGTTCCTTAACATCCTACGCTCGTTATCAAATAACTGTATCTTCAATCTCATTTTCACTTCACAGATCACATAACTCACAAAAAAGATTATACATCTAAAACACAGTACACAAACACACCGGTGAACGTATATCGTTGTTAAAATGTTTACAAGAGGCGTAAGGTTCGTTCGAGTGGTCAAAACTGACTAACATACAAAACTGTTACGATGAATCATAGGAAGCAACGACCATTCAATAAAGAAAGGTTTTTAAAACACAGGTCGGCCGTTAAGTATAATGCCTTTTTCGTTTGTCAGGTCAGTCGCTTAGAACTTTTTAGTGCGGTTTTTTTTGCGAGTGCTTTAACTGTTTATGGAAGTTGTTCCAGTGATCTGAATTTGGTCGTTAATTGTGATTTTATTTGTGTCGAGTGACTTTGTCTTATGGACCTCAAACTATCACTTTTGATAGGTAAGACGGAGACTAATTAAAAAAAACAATTGAAAGAACAAAACATGAACAAAAACATGAAACTCGATGACATGCTTAATCTTTTCCATAAATAAAATAAAAGACCGGTTGAATAATTAAGTCTATTCATGAATTCACAAATGTGACCACATAAAAAATAAAACGAGTGAATAAATTTAATGTCGGAAAATCCAGAACGGTACCCATGATTCATCTAATAAGTTAATAACACAGGTCTCTTTTTTATCAACCAAGTTGTATTAACTCACACAATTTAATGAAACGGATAGGCAACGAGAACAAACTGATAATGATTATTCAGGTTTTGTTACAGTTTCGACGAGTGAATAATGATGTAATTGCACAGATTACTGACCTACTAGACTAGTTGAAGTATACTGAGCAATTGAGCATTGATCATATAAACTCGGTCATTCAGCAGTCATCACAATAGCATACAACGACGTACATATGAAGGGTCCACAGAAAACACATGTCTAGTCAATTCCAATTTCAGAAGGAAAAACAACCATAGTTTTAAAGGAACAAGGTACAATTTTACCCTGATTTTCATAAGGATTAGAAATGTTCTTTCCGTGGACTCTTCATATTGTCAATTGGCCGCTTCTACCTAACATATCATACGGCGAGGTTATCCTGAAGTAAATTTTGATGCCACAAGTAATAATAAATATATATAAATTTTGAAACTTCAAAATTATGACATTATTCATACCTGTACTATAGCTATAGTACAGGTATGAATAATGTCATCTACATTAATCTGATACCAGCCAGTGTGACGGAGATAGAATATACTATATACTATTTTCGAATACAGCGTTGTTCATGTTAAGCAACGACTTGCTGCAAGATGGATGAACTGGCTACTATGGACTTCATTCTATCCACGGGACATACTAAATTTTAGTGAAATTTTAGTGAAACTTACACGAACAACGCTGTATTCCAAAATAGTACGCGCCTGTAATTTGAATTCTAGTGCTTCACTGCTAGCATTCAAATTACGACAAGATACAGCGTTGTTCATGATAAGCGTCGAAGTATAATTTATAAGAGCACGATCACCTCAGTTACGTCAATGTTAACGTTACGACACATACGACCTTCTAATTACAAATATCATAAAAAAATCTGCTACAATGTTATGTACGGAGTCTATAGACCGCTATCTGTGTAATTATATTCATTTTTACTTTTCAATCAATCGACAATACTAAAACAATAGATTACCTTATTAGACAATACTATACAAAAATTATTTTCCACAATACTTTGACGCGAACAAAAAAATCCTAGTATCTAGTTTGACGATATGATCGATCCATCTACATATACCTGAAGAATTTAGGTACAATTTTTTTTTTGATAATTATGTATCGCCAATCCGCGACATCCGTCTAGGCTAATGCACGCACTTTCAATATCTACACGACTGCCTTATCACTTCGAGAGGGTTCGGCCTCAAAAGATAAAATATGGATTAGGTACGGTTACCGCATATTTTAGCAGGTAGTTTGGTGGTCAATTCTAGTTACCTACTCGATACGGGCCCACAAATAAAACAACCTTTGTTTCTCCGAATTTTGTGAAACGGTTTGCGTTGAAACATGCAGCATGGCCTTTGCCATGATGTTTCGACGCTGTGTTCATTTTTTGAATATCATTTCCCTAAGCTACTAGATTGGTATCTAAAGAAAACGGTAAATCCTAGCAACTGTAATAAAAGGGACCATTTCAACATCTGTTTATTTGTCACATGTAGATTACGAGGTTATAATAAGTAATTACAGTTATATTATTACCACTAATAACCCAAACATACCAGTAAATAAGTCACTTACATTAGACTTTTACGTGGACCAAAAGATAAAACATGGAGCGTCGAGCTCTATCGCTCCAATGAAGGTGTTATCAGAGTGACAGAGACAACTTGAAATGTACAAGTTACTTTCGTACTCATCTTTAGCATTAGCCCTACAATGAGTTGGCAAGAATGGCAAGTAACGTTTATGTTAGCGTTAACACGATACGTAAAGTAGTAAATCACGCTCGCTCAAATATAATAGCAGTGCGAATCGATCGAGTAAACGTTGCCAATGGCAAGTAAGATTTGTGTAAAGGTGCATGCAGACCAAAAGAGCATTGGAACACCTATTGTATAAATCGAATTCAATATTCTTGCACGAATCCTTTCGAAATCCAAACTTATTAAACTTAGCTTCGTAAGACCCGTCAAGAAAGACAAGTCTGTGCTTGTTCTAACCACAAACGCAGGTGTTTACATTTCTAACGGCACATTTGCCAAATCTGTAGCTCTACCATGAATTGGCATTAAAGGTGCATGCAGATCAAAAGAGCATTCGCTGTTCTATCCCCCTACTCTACGAAATTCGATCGTTACACGAAACGTGATTCGTTGATTTCGTAGAGTGAGAGATAGGGATATATTAAGGAATGAGATAGTTATATGCAACTCTCGTTTCTTAGTATAGATCCCTCCCAACAACTTACGTAAGAACTTACAGGTGTATGGCCAGCCTTACAACGTTAGTTCTTACGTAAATTATAGGGACTGAGTTATTAGCTGGAATGAAATAGTGGTATTCACCACAATTTATTAGTATAGTGCCATTTCTACTACTAACATAAAAACTTACAGATGTAATTGTGGCTAAGGAAGTTCGCGACAGACATCTAATTTCGTGTCGGAAAACTCAAACGTGACAAATGTGTTTATCCATGGTCCGAAAAACTGTAAAACCTATCGGTTGACTACACTCCAACAGATTCGGCAAACATCCCGTTAAAAGGACACTGAACTATCAAACACCTCCGTTTGCGGTTCGAATACAGACAGCGAAATTCGAAATTCTTCAATTTCAAGGATTTCTCTCTGTCCCTCCAACGAAGGTGTGGTTAGCGTGACAAAGACAACTGTTCAAAATTTGAGAATTTTTAGGCTAAGAATTATAGAAGGGAACTTTAAGCCGCTTAGTAATTCGGCGGTGAAAGAATAGTGAAGTAATAATGCTTTAGGACAATTTTGTTGCATGATAATGATAATGACGACGAGAGATAAGAATGACATTGTACATTCACGTCTAAAGGTGCATTCAGACCAAAAGAGTATTAGTAGAGCGCTGTTCTATCCCCCGCTCTACGAAATCAACCAATCACGTTTTGTGTAACGATCGAATTTTGTAGAGTGGGAGGTTAGAATAGCAAATGTCATGTAACAAATGTTTAAATCTTTTTTCATTTCATTTCAAATGTGCGTTTGGTCTGAATGCACCTTAATAATATGTAGGTATACATATCAGAACGTATATCTAAGGCAGAAGACGATTAGGTATATTACTCTCAATAAGCAATACACTGCTTGCTGACATTGCTTATAATGTTGACGTGTCAAACAAACGCTTGCGTGCAGAACTAAATCAATTTAATTAGCGGCTATTAACCAAATTACGGCCAACAGGTCGGTAAATGGGTCGCGGTGATAGCTGATTATCTGGCTAATTTGTTTATTCGTCTGTCACGGGAATAAATCGGGTCGTTTTTTGAATTAATTCCGTTGAGTTTTAAATAAGGAAAAGTCGGGATTAATTTACTCGGTCACGCATTCAGGCGGTTGAATCAATGTGATTTCGTAAGTATTGTATTTTGACTTCCAAATCACATTCAAATCTGTATTTGTAGTTAGAGCGCCGATGTCTATACGTAGATATGTATACAATTTTTTAGTTAAAGAAAAAAAAGTTAACATAACGGGAAACACGTCCTCAGATATATTTTAACGTTAATATTAATAAATGTCAATAATTTTAACAAAAAAAATTGGTGATACAACCAAGATTGTATTCTGAAAGTGCGTGATTATGAACTAATGCAATTTTGCAGGTTTGTTTACCTTTTTTTTTGCAACATGTTACATTTCCCCATTCCATTCACAAAACCTTGATTGTATGTAGATGGCAAGCGAATAAATTCAAGAGAATCGCAAAAGCCACTGTCTATTTATCAAACTTTCACATGAGTTTATAAATCAACGACAAGGATGGCCTAAATTTCAAGCGACAGTCCAATCATTCATCAATTAATCGTTGTTGCGTTCACTGTCTAACATATTCATCATCGTATCAACCGAAAGATGTTCACTGCTGAACATAGACCTCCTGCAAAGATTGCCACAAAGACCAGTACTGCGCCATCCGCATCCAGCCAAAAGCTGCGAACTTCACCAGAAGTCATCGTCAATTTCATACAAATGACGATGAAAACGTAAACGCGATCGAGACGTTGTTTATTAAGTTAACTCGGCCTTGTGTTCATCAATCCAGCTTGTTTCCACCATATTAAAGTATGTAATTTTATTATATTGGTTGTATAACTATATTAGGCCTGCTTGCCAGTATGCTTCTACATTCAGGGCAAAATATATATATTATGTATAAGTAAAAGTTACTTATACATAATAATGTTGTTGTTGTGTCCTGGCTATTTTTTCCATAAATCGACATCAAACGTGCCTATTTTGCGCCTGGCCCAGTACTTGTTGGGAATTTCACATACACCCTTAAATTTCTTCGAAGGTGAATGCAGGTTTCGTCACGATGTTTTCCTTCACATAATAATATAGGCATCTCTTTCATGTATTAAAATGGGCCGATTGATACAAGCGTCTTACGTATGTCTCTGACTGCAAATGATACGTGTGTTGTGTACAGACAGAATTTTATTCAAGCCGCGTGGTGTCGGCAAAAAATCTGTGTCAAACATACAAGGCCAAGTGTCTTTGCACGCAAACGCATACTATGAACATACACGATCGTAAACCGCCATTTGAGAACCTTATACACATTACAATAAGGGTCAGAAGCAAAAGCGTTTGTACGGATATCGTTAAGATACGTTGAAGACTTCCTTTTTTTTTAAGTAACTACAAACCGGTCTCGTAGACTCTGATGACTAAACGGAAATTGAAACCAACCTTTGGATATATTTGCTAAGTTATTAGGATCCTATAGCTGCGATCTCCATTAAGATTAAATCCATGTGCAAAAAAAGTATAGGTAGATAAGATTTGTCAGCCTCCGTAGCCTAGTTGGTAGTGATCCGGCCTACAAAGCTGGAAGTTCCGGTATCCCAGTGAAAGCATTTTGTATGGTATTCTGGCCATTTTTCCGCCACTCAACATCACACGTGCCTATTTTGCGTGGTCCCAATCCCAACGCTGGCCCAGTACTTGTTGGGGACTTCACTTCACATAGATTCCTGAATTTCGACAGGATCTCTAGTGCCACTACCGATTGAGCTACGGTGGCCGTCACGTTATATGGGTAAATCATCTTTTTTTGCCAGTTATTGCCATAATTACCGTCACCTGAGTAACGCTGGTTTTCTGCAAAATTATGCTACTTTATCTATGCAAACGTGTAGATATTTTTTCTGGCGTTAATAAGCCATCTACTAAATTGGCCACCTAATTGGCAATTAAGGAAAGGGCTTTCCTTAATATCATAATGTCAGTGCATGCATAGTTTGAATATCATAATGTCAGTTGTTTTCTGTCAGTGCCTGGTTCCCGAACGGTGTCGCGAAGGAACTCTCCTTTTGTTCGACCATTCATCATCATCATCATCATCAGCCAATTGACGTCCACTGCTGGACATAGGCCTCCCCCAGAGAGTTCCACAAAGATCGGTCGTGAGCTGTCCGCATCCATTGGACACCCGCAACCTTTACAAGGTCGTCGCTCCATCTTGTGGGGGGCCTTCCCACGCTGCGCCGTCCAGTGCGTGGTCGCCACTCGAGAACACGCCGACCCCACCGGTCATCGGTCCTCCGGGCAATATGGCCAGCCCACTGCCACTTCAACCTGGCGATTCTTCGGGCTACGTCAGTCACTTTCGTTTTTCTGCGGATCTCGTCATTCCTGATGCGATCTCGCAGAGAAACCCCGAGCATTGCCCTCTCCATCGCTCGTTGAGTGACTCTGAGCCTCCTAATGAGTCCCATAGTGAACGACCACGATTCAGATCCGTAAGTAATCACTGGCAACACACACTGGTCGAAGACTTTCGACTTGAGACACTGCGGTATATTGGACGAGAAGATATTGCGTAGTCTCCCGAACGCCGCCCAACCCAGTCTGATTCGACGATTGATCTCCTTCTCGAAGTTGGACTTACCCAGCTGGACTGTTTGTCCCAGGTATACATATTCGTCAACAACTTCGAGTGTAGAGTTTCTAACTTTCACTGGAGTTGGTATCACATGGACGTTCGACATGATCTTCGTTTTGTCCATGTTCATCTTAAGACCAACTTCTTCAGAGACTCTACTGAGATCATCGAGCATAGTACTTAAGTCCTCCATGGTCTCAGCCATGACCACTATATCGTCGGCAAACCGAAGGTGAGTGATGTACTCGCCATTGATGTTAATGCCAAATCCCCTCCAGTCCAGAACCTTGAAAACATCTTCCAGTGCAGCGGTGAACAATTTAGGTGAGATAACATCTCCTTGTCTTACTCCTCGCTGCAATGGAATCGGTTTCGAGCTCCGGTCCTGGAGGCGAACTGACATATTGGCGTTTTCGTACAGGCACTTCAACACTTCGATGTACCGGTAGTCTACTTGGCACCGCTGGAGAGACTGTAGTACAGCCCACGTCTCGATCGAATCAAAGGCCTTTTCGTAGTCCACAAACGCTAAGCAGAGGGGCAAGTTATACTCTTCGGTCTTCTGTATAACTTGACGGAGCGTGTGTATGTGGTCTACGGTGCTGAAGCCTTTTCTGAATCCGGCTTGTTCAGGAGGCTGGAAGTCGTCGAGCCTGCGTGTGAGACGGTTTGTGATGACTCTCGAAAACAACTTATAGACATGGCTCAGAAGCGTGATGGGTCTGTAATTCTTTAACAGGGTATTGTCTCCCTTTTTGAAGAACAACACCACCACACCTCTGTTCCATGCCTTTGGCGTTTTGCCTCTAAAGATGGCGGAATTAAACAGCTTTTGAAGGGCCCTAAGGACTGGTTTCCCACCCGCCTTCAGGAGTTCGGCTGTTATTCCGTCATCGCCTGGTGCCTTATTGTTTTTGAGTTGTTTGAGAGCCATCCTAATCTCGTACAGGCTGACGTCCGGTATATCTTCGGTATGGTGTCGAGTCAATTTAGCTCGTGGGTCGTTAGCTAAATTGGAGATGGGTCTTCGTGTTGATGTGTACAGCTGTCCGTAAAAGCTCTCTATCTCACTCAAAAGCTCGGGTTTGGATGAAACGATCCTACCGTCCCCAGTCTTCAGCTTCGCAAGCCAGCTCTGACCAATAGACAAATCTCTCGCAAAAACGACGACGACGACGTTCGACCATTACACAGCTTGAATTCACTCCTCGCATCAGCGCCTGAATGTGATGTGTTTGCTAGTAGATGGATGGTTGTGCGTGATGAATGTCTGAGGTTCAGCGAGATGATGGATGTTCGTCCTTCTCCTGTGCCATATTAGAAATTATTGTACCTTTGTTAACTTTCCCATTATGTATATATAGGGATCATGTATGTATTTTCACAGTGCTTAGGTTTATCTGTCATGCTGTGTTAATGATAAAAATAAAATAATTTTGCATAAAACCAGCCTGACTCAGGTGACCGTAACCATGGGAATAACACATAAAAACAAGTTGCTTCACCTATATGCACGAATTGTAATCAATCGCACGGCATATATTTCGGTAGGCCTTCGCAAACCATATTAGAATCTCCATGGCCGGTTAACATGTAGGTGAGCTATAGACAGCCAGTCAGACAAAGGTTCAACGTACGTTCCTTAGCATCGATTGGTGTCTGGCGCTCAGCCAAACACTTCACTTTATAATGGCCGGAGTTATCTGACTTCCTTAAATAGATAACCACTCTGTTAGATGATATTAACGAGCATTTGGCTCACGGTGATTTCGAATTGAATGTTATTTTGATTCATTATTTTGTAAATATTTGCACGAGTTACGTAGGGAACTAGCCCCCTTATTCATAAACGTCTCTTAGTAGGTATGATGAGTGTAGTTACAATAAATTATCTAACATTATGCACGACATAATACACGAAAAATTATTACTAAGATGTTGATTGAAGTAATTTCTGTATAGAACTTCTATTTAATAAATTGAAAAGAACTAAAAGAGTAGGTCATTTGGCAGTACTCAAACGTGACGTCATTTTTGAGTATTTCATATAAAATTCCATAGTGGTGATCGTTTTGACAGTTCGAAAAAAAGATGCTGATTTGACTTGCCAGTCATCATCCCTATTAGCAAGCCGCTTAAGTATTGTTGCCGTGTGGTAACTAGGGCTACCGGTATCCGTGTTACCCGCAGACACGTGTACACGAATCCTTAGCACCGGCGGTACTAAGAACCCGAACGACACGAAACGCCAAGAAACGTTTCCAACTTAGAAACGTTTCAAAGCTCGGGTTTGCGGATCTACTTAGAAACTTTTCCAAGCTTGAGTCTTGCGGATCCATTACAATTGAATATTCGAAAAACCTATGTTTTTATTAGTAAAAAGTCTTAAACAAGCAGTTTTTTACGAATTACGCAGCTAGAAATTTTCTTTGTTGCAGGTTAAATGCGGTTCAATAATTTGTTCAAATATAAAATCGTACCTATATTTTAGATTGCCACTGCCACTACACATTGAGGGCGGATCAGACACAGGTACTCGGGTATCCGTGTCTTAATTACACGGTTCCTAATTAAACGTTTCCAACGGGTAAGAAACCCGTTTCCCGGTAGCAAAGAAACGGGTACACGGAAACGGGTACACGAAACCCGGACACGACCGAGAGCCCTAGTGGTAACGGCAGTAGTAAGAATACATTTGTCACCACCCAACCCTTGCCATAGGTGTCGTAAGAGTCGACTAAGGGATTGAAGTGTCATTGACCATTTATTTATCAAAGATTGATGACGGGCAGCAGCGTCTCCAATAGTCTTCATAGTAGATACACTACCTACTTCTACCCACTTGAATGCTACATGCACCTTGCAGTAATTTTCATTAAGAAACTCCGACACGTCCAAGAAATTATGGACACGTGTTCTCAAACTAGGTTTAACGACTTCCCTGTCCTATGTCCTAGCTATAGTTCGTTGTCCGACGCCATGACTATGTTAGAGTTCAGACCTAGGTACAGTCGACGTCAAAGATATCATTACGGTTTAGGTGAAAAAATATATTTAAACAACCTTAATGTCAAGGCAATAAAGTCGTGTAAATATATTTTTGGCATTTAAACTGTAACGATATCTTTGACGTCGATTGTACTAGGTATGCGATAGGCCAACATATAAACATGAAATTATAAATAAGCCTCAGGTTCAGTAAAAGTTATTTGTGGTTTTAAGAAACTGTCAAAATGATACAATTTTAATGACGACCTGAGGCCTATTGCATAACAAATTACGACTAATATTACAAGTGGAAGTCTCTTTTCTATCTCTCTTACTAGAAAAAGACTTCCGCTTGTAATATTAGTTTTAATTTATTATGCAATAAGCCTCTGGTTCACAATCCCCGTTAAATAAATAAATATATGTATCTATATATCTATTCAGCCTATGTCCACCCACTGCTGGGTATAGGCCTCTTCTTTGTTACTGCCGTCATCACACGGCAAAACAGAACCATTCTAAAACAGATATTTTATAATTATAAATAACGCCCCAGAAATTGAAACCAAGTATTGTAATGTACCGCCTTTCGTACAATGTACTGATGACGCGTCGTTTCATTGACCGCATATTGAAAAGACTAATGTTTGATAACTCGATTGACGTGTTGAATGAATCACAAACAGTTACCATGTATAAATAAATAGAGAAGTATGACACTTAACGCCTTATGTGGACATTAGTGGACAAGTAAAACGATGGCGCCTATTTCAATAATGCGTGGTCATTGAATGTAAATCCGCAAACTTCTACAGTTGTACAGAATGATTTACTAAATTGGTACTAATGTATTGTTCAATGTTCATGTAATTCGTCATCAAGGCTATGTTTAGATCGATCAAGGACATAATAAAACGTAGTCATTTATTAAAACATTAAAAGATTAAATTTTAAAATATGAGCGAAAATTGTGAAAACTGTCATCTTTTTGATCTTTTACTAACAATATTAATAAAAGAGGGACAGATAGTCAATCTGTAATAAGCCTGACGGGTTTGGAAGAATATGTGGTCCTACCGCGAACTTCTAAATCCGCTAATTTCAAGGATTTGTCTCTGTCTCTCTAATAACGCCTTCGTCGGTGTGACAGAGAAGCTGAAATGCTCGAGTTTTACCAATTTAGAAGTTCACGGTAGTACGCCAGGACTTTTATATAGCTGAATTGAAATGCGACACATAAAATATCTAATAGAAATAGTGTCACACGACTAAAGAAACCAGATCTCATTGAATATCCAAAGATTAGATGCAAATTATGACTGTGGGCGACGTTTTTACGGAGGTGTGTGACACAGAAATCGGGGATATCCCTCTCGGAATCTTAATATGGTATGGTTACGTGTTGGAAAGGCGGCGGCAATGGAATATGGAATACCCCGTTCTTAATCAACTAACAGTATCCAAGTTGTTTAAAGTTGCTAATTCCTAATAAAATTCGGAAACTGAGAAACTTCTTAGATCAACCTAAGAATAGGAACCTTTAATGGTGATAATCCCCATAATCTTCATAATATCACATCATAACATCAACAGCCTACAATAGTTCACTGCTGGACAAAGGCTTCTCCTTTTACCTATGGGAGTGCCCACGCTGGGCAAGCGGGTTGGGAATCGCAGTATTATGTCCACTATGATGACGCTGCCGCCCATCATCAATCTTCAATAAATGAATGGTCAGTGAGTCTTCAATCCCTTAGCCGACTCTTACGACACCCACAGGAAGAGTTGGAGTGGTGACAAATATATTCTTACTGCCGTCACCACACGGCCTTATATACTGAAGGATAACAAAATGAGCAAAGAGACCCAAGACGGATGGTAGAAGTTACTCGTCAACATTTAAGGGTCAAACCTACTATTCCGTCGAATTTGGGCGGGGATTAGGGACGGCCCGAAAAACAAAAGGCAAATGTTGACGTACGTGACAGATTACGCGGGCTATGTTTTAACCAGTTGGAAAGTGTCAAGGCAAAGATGCTTACTAATGGGAAAATTATGAAGAACCACCAATGAAGAACGTTTGAACAGCTTAAGAACGGCGAGGTATTCAAATAAATTCACCAGGCCTTCTATGTCCGTCAAGCGTTTTCCTTAATTTTCTTAGCTATTGTATCCCCGTGTAGGATATAAAATAATTGGGCAACCATTTTCAGAAATTGAAATCGCATAGTTTACCTATGCATTTCATGAAGACGAATATCCATGTTCCTTGTGGTAGTCGTGTCGATTGTAATCCCCTTTTTTCCTGATTATGATTACAATAACATAGAATCACATCACACATCATCAGCCTATATCAGTCCACGACTGGACAAAGGCCTCTCCCCTATAACCTATGCGTATTAGTAGGTAAATCCCCATAATCGCCACGCAGGGTAAGCGGGCTGACGATCGCAGTAGTATGTACACTATGACGATGCCGCTGCCCACCTTCAATCTTCAATAAATAAATGATTAGTCTTACGACACCCACGGGAAGAGTTGGGGTGGTAACAAATATCCCCACAGAAGTCTTCCCCAACAAATATTCTTACTGCCGTCACCACAAGTCGTAATTACACGAATATAAAGAACCCCTTTTCATTGCAATAAAAAACAAAGCAGCAAAACCGTTACAAACTTACACAGGAGAAAATCGCGTTAATGTAAGAGACTGTAACCCATATAAAGAAAGTAGGTCACTGGAATATATGTCAATGCTTACGCTGTGGCTTCAGGATCAAACGGGAACGGCGCCAAAGAATACTTTGCAGGAATCTTAAAGTTGGTACTTTTATGGGTTTTCAAAATGGACAATTGCATCTTTATACGAACAGTGCCTTAACCAGCGATAAAAATATGTTTTTTTTTATTTATGTTTAACACGTTCGACGCCGGTGACACAGCGTGTGTGACCAACAAAATCTGATTCCTATGCCAGTGACACACATACGTGATCAGAGTAACCTTATTCTTATGCCACTAGCATAAATCAAGTTCTTCCTCCTATGTCAGTGCCATAGAAATAGTGAACGTTTTTGACACAAGCGCTGTATCACTGGTATAAGTGTATAATTTGTTCAGTCACACATGCGTGTCGCCGCCATAGGAGTTCTATCAGATAATTTCGATCGGCATAGTATAGTACTGGAGGCGAACGTGTTAATAGGCCTTCTACACGATCAGGTTCAACCGCCAACCATCGTGTCCTTGATTGAGTTGCAATAAAAACAAATCGCCTAGAACAGTACGTGTAGTCGGGCAGTACGTGAGGACTGGCAGCCAATAGGTCGGAGTGGGCTTGAGGATTGAGGAGATGGCTAAGTTGGACGTCAACCAGGGAAGTGTGAGCGCTGTGCAGGAAGACAGTAGAAATTTATTCAGCTGTCGAGAAAACCAGTGATAAGGCTGAGGTTGGCAGTGTTAGCTGCACCACGGGCTACCACGATCTAGTAATAGGATTCAGTTTAGGTCCTAAAATGAATCGCGATGCGTCAGTTCCATAGAATAACTGTCCAAAAATTAAAAAGTCGAACTTAAACTGAATCGGATTCAAGAGATCATGGTAGTCCTGGGGGGTTACCATGACGTACTAATGCGGTTCAGTTTAGGTCGAGAGAAAGGGACAAGGCTATACGAGTTGTATATCACTGTCGCTTTCCCTGAACCTAAATCGCGGGTTATCAGCTTGACAGACTTTTCCAAGATGCTGTTTGAAGTTCAGGCTTCTGTTGTAGGGTAGTTCTATGCGATTATTCCGTCGCACAAATCAAGTCATTACCATTCCCAAATTATTGACGAACTGCGTATAAATAGTGGAGTAATTTTCGGTTATCTTGTAGCAGACGCATGTTTGTCTGCTATTCTGGCATTATAGTCTCGTTTACTTTTATAAAACGGAAAATAAAGTGGTGATGGTAATGAACAAAAAAACGCATAAAAAATCGCATAGAAACACCGTGTATTGTATACTTACGTATTGTTTCTCACTGATATGTGGTAAGGCCGAAGAATACATTAGTCATCACCCCAACTCTTCCCGTGGGTGTCGTAAGCGTGGACTAAGGGATTGAAGTGTCATTGACCATTTATTGATGATGGGCAGCAGCATCATGACAGTGGATACTTCTGCGACCGCCAACCCGCTTGCCCAGTATGGCGATTACGGGCATGTACCTCCTAATTGTTGGTTGATACGCATCGATAATAGGAGAAGCCTTTGCCCAGCAGTGGACTGATGTAATCTGATATGACCATACCTGGGATAACTGGGGGCAAGTTATAGGGATTTGATATCGATTAAAAAGATGTCGATATTATAATAATAAAAGATGTCCTTATTGAACATTCTCGATTACAGTACAGAGGTTCGATGTCATGTCTGATATCGGCCTCTTCAGATAATAAAAGTATGCAGATGTTATTTTAATCAAAATGACAATTTAAATATTGATATTTTAATATTGATTGTATATTTTGAAAACTATCTTAAAATAAACGCGTAAATACCCGTTTAAATTTATTTTTATTTTATTTGAAGAGTAAGTACCTAATATTTATTTATGCCGAATAACATTTTGATGTTGTCATTCACAGTAGACATCGATATATTTTTAGTCGATAAAATATTTTGCTACATCACTTTCGTATAAATGCCCCGAGTTATCCCAGGTATGGATATGACATACACTGTGTGGAAACTGAAGGCGACTGACTACGAAACACGCCCATATATCCCACGTGCCTTCACTTCAAGAACAAAATCTAAACGTACCGTCGTCTTAATGGACAAGTGTAACGACAATCGAACGACTTAATGATTGAGGAAACCCGCTGTTTATTGTAAGTCGTCTAGACATGGATCTTCCTGCTTTGGCATAAGGTTTATAATATCCTCTTCATATCTACGGGTACCTAATACCTATCAACACTTACGATCGCAGGCACTTAGGATCATGCGATGTATTTTTATGGAATAGAATATTTATTGATGGTCCATTGAGGACGCGGACGTAAGAATTAAAACGTCATCGTCAGTGCTCTAACGAGTGTGAAGTTAGCTGCCTAAAGCTAGCAGCCTATGGTAACCCGACCAAATAAGGAAGTCATAGTTAGCGATTTAATACAAAAGCCTATAAAGCGATACTTCAACGTCAAATATACGCTTTTCCAGTAGATAAAAGAAATTTCTACCTTTCACCACTACCTATATTACGACGAACATGACAAATCGTGAAAATTTAACTAAGCAGCTAACTTCACAATTTAGCTGCCTAGTTGGTTTAGATTTTCCCAAATATCTGCTCGAATCTGTCTGTATAACAATTAATGTTAGGTATCAGTAAAACCATCTTATAAAGGGCAATAACTGAGAAAGCTTTCATCAACATTGAAAGAAAATTACTATGTCTGATTTGAAGAAAAGACTTAGCAGCCTAAGCCAAATTCAAATAATCCTTTATTTTCCCATAGCATCTTTCTTTGTAACACTTTATGGTAGATATCAGTAGAACCCCTTAAAATAGAGCATTAATTGAGAAAACTCTCATCAACATTGAGAGAAAATTACTATGTTTAATTTGCAAAAAACACTTAGCTGCCTATGCTAATATCTAAGTTTCCTCTATTTTTCCATAGAATCTTTCTTTGTAACACTTTATGGTAGGTATCAGTAGAACCCCCTAAAATAGAGCATTAATTGAGAAAACTCTCATCAACATTGAAAGAAAATTACTATGTTTAATTTGCAAAAAAACACT
>JALPQI010023548.1:0-15459 GCA_025490895.1 Thaumatotibia leucotreta
GAATCTTGCGATACAATGTACCGGAACGCATTTCGTATGTTTTTGCGATGTCATGATTTAATTTTTCATCAACAAGGTCGCCTACAAGTTTTATAATGTCATTATCGCGTTGTTGCTCCGCTAGAAGCCAATTTTGAGAAATTTCAGTGAAATTAATTTGTTTGGGCGGTACCTTTTCAAAAATGTGACAGGATTTCTGGGGAGTGGGGTTTCGCGAAAAAAAGTCTGCGTGAGCCATGTGCTTTCCATCTCTATGTACGATATCAAAGTCAAAGCTTTGTAGGAAGGCCCACCATCTGTGAACTCTCGGAGTCAGATCAAGCTTTTTACGAGCTGATTTTAATGAACTACAGTCAGTGACAACAATAAACTTTCGACCGTGAAGGTAATGCCTGAAGTGTTTTACCGCGTTCACAACAGCGAGAGTTTCTAACTCATATGAGTGGTAATTTGACTCAGCGGTTGTGGTGCGGTGACTGTAATAGGCGACTACGTGTGATACGCCATCCACTTTCTGAATTAAAATGCCACCATAGCCTATAGCACTGGCGTCTGTGTGAAGCTCGGTTTCGCGATTAGGATCGAAAATAGACAAAACGGGCTCTTTCGTTAAGATTGAAACTATACGGCTCCTAATTTCCTCATGCTCTGGTTTCCAATTAAGTTTTCCATTACCAGTCGTTAAAGAATATAGGGGGGGCCATGACTTGGGAGAATTTAGGTACAAATTGTCTGAAATAGGAGGCTAAGCCAATAAATTGACGCAACTGAGTAACTGTTTCGGGGGGCGGAAGGGTAGTTAATGCTTCGATCTTCTTGGGATTGGGTCGGATCTCACCGTCATGGACTTCAAAGCCTAGGTATTCAACTTTGTTTTTCAGAAAGGAGCATTTTTTAGCGTTAAGTGTAAACCCTTTACTCGTAAGTATTTGAAGGACTACCTTCAGTCTTTCAAGTGCCTGTTGTGGACTATCTGCAATAATGAGCACGTCATCCATATAGACAACCACGTGGGTCCCCTTTAATATGCCTAATATTAAGAGTCCTAATATGAATTCGCATAACGGATTTGGCATAAATAATTAAGCATAATATTGAATAGGCAAAATAATAAAACTCCATAATGCTTAATACGCATATTACTGATTATGCATAATTGAATTATGCATAACATTATTAAATATAACTTTATTCGTCCTAATATGGATTAGCATAAACTTAGAAATCAAGCAAATGAGGCAGATCAGGGTAAAACCAAGGCAAGGCAGTAAGGTTAAGTTCAAAAGACTAATAAGCAGGAGCGACGAAGCGAAGTTGAAGCCTAGCTTTCGGCGATATCTCCTACACATCCTAATGAACACGTCAGATGCAATCAATTAAATAAAACATTAGGTATTTAATAATCAATTTTCTTAGTAAAGTAATCACATCTTGGTAGGCGCATGAGGCGCACAGTACAGAGTGTGTACCTATTTAATACGGGCGTATATTTTTATGATGCTTAAAATAGGATCTAGGGAACCTATTTTCTTATACCATGATTTGTATAAAATACACACGCCGTATTTATGAACATTTTAAATTGCTAGGGTAAAAATGTGTGTAATAATTAAAATAATCAATATTTACTATAAAAATATAAGTAGGTATACATGTATGTCAGTCATTAAAATATGTCAAACATTAACTGTTATACCTACGCACAACGCCCAATATTATTAATACGTACTAATCGACAGTAACTTGGCAAAAATATTAGGTACCTATACAGGGCGTCCCACGGCGATGCCACATGGAGGGAAAGTACCTTAAATATCATAGATAGCGTATTTTGCTGAAAGAAGACTTTATTTTATTTTGAAAATTAAATAATACTGCATTAAAAAAAATCCAAAAAAAAATTGCTTTTTCTAGGCATCGAACCTACCTTAAAACAAAAAAAAAATTTCGTAATTTTATTCTGTCATTCGAAAGAATGGATAAAAAATAACAATTTTCCTTATGAAACATAGTATCTAAAACTAAAAGAATAACCAAAAAAGTTTGGTTCAAAATTAGAAAAAAAATTGTAGTCGGTTCAATTTCCGGGTGAAGCAAGTATTTTTTTGAAAAACTTTGAATGCAGAATTACTACATTTTAAAAATAAAATAAAGTCTTCTTTCAGCAAAATACGCTATCTATGATATTTAAGGTACTTTCCCTCCATGTGGCATCGCCGTGGGACACCCTGTATAGTATCGGTTTCGCTACGCAATCTATGATCGGTCATTATTTTATATATTATATTTTATACCTTTCATTAAGTATAACAATTGGTATTATGCTCATCCTAATTATTCCAAATCATCGTTATGATAGTTTACGTTATGCGTAAATACATTATGCGTAATCGTTTATGCGAAATTATGCTTATGCCACTTATAGAGTATGCTTAACAACGCTATGCCAATTCGAAGTATGCGTAATAAATTATGCGAATTAATATAGACTCCAACCACGTAAGTATTAGTAAGTTCCCCCAGGGCTTTAATGACGGCACGTTGAAAAACGGCAGGCGCATTTCTCAAACCAAACGGCATCGCTAAATACTCGTAGTGCCCGTCAGGTGTGATAAAAGCACTACATTCAATAGAATCTGGATGTATTGGTATCTGGTTAAAACCGGAGGCCATGTCTAAACTGGTAAAATAGCGCGCTCCATGCAATCTGGCAATTTGGTCAGAAATTAGGGGGAGGGGAAACCTGTCAGGTACTGTATTGTCGTTAAGTCCACGATAGTCGACACACATTCGGTCAGACCCATCCTTCTTTTTTACTAGAAGTATTGGACTGGCGAATGGTGACGAGCTGGGTCGGATAATATTTGCCTTAAGGAGCTCATCTACTTTCTCACGAACTACGCTACGCTCGTCAGGGCTTAACCTATAAGGACGACGATAAATAGTCTGATTCGGGTCCTTTAATCTTATTTTCATTGGGTCTGTATCAGCACGCTTAGTGGGGACACAGTTTGTGAATTAACTATCAAAAGACTGTAAAAGCTCAACTAATTCGTTTCTGAACTCCGGGGGTACGTCAGTATCGAGAGATTCGTAGTTTATGTTGGGTTTGTCCATGTCACACTTATTAACTACTTTTGTCCGAGTGAAAATCAATTTATTATTGGTCATATAAACTCCAATGCCTAAAGCTAATACCTCACGTCCAATCATTATATCATGTTGCAGACAATGATCAGGTAGAACGTGGAAAATAAGCTCTAATGGAATGTCATCAATATCAACCTGGCCCGAAATTTGAATTGTACTATAAAGGGGAGTTGGGCCTATGCCCGTCAAGGTAACCACATTATTTACACGTCGTCCACGAAATTTGCTTGCAGTAGATTCCCTAATCAAAGTACACTCAGCACCGGAGTCATATGTAAAAAGAAACTGCTCACCAGTATGTCGGAGCTTCCCCGTTGGTGAATTGACCACGCAGACGTTGACTCGTTTTTCTTGCGACGAACCGGACGCGCTGCTGGTGCTGCTCTCAGCTGTTCCACTTCTACCACGAATACAGTTCTTAGCGTAGTGGCCGATGGAACCGCAGCCGAAGCAGGTGACAGAAGGCGCTGTCGATGTCTTCTTATCAGGAATATCAGTAGCTGGAGTCTTCGGTTTATATTGTTCTTGTGGTCCTTTTCTTGAGCGGCAATGAACGGCTTTATGGCCCACCTTTCCACATACGTAGCATGTGATATGCGGTACTTCAGTATTTTGACGAGGTCTCTTCGCGTCGTGTGTAGGTTCATTTTGGCTCGACATTTTCCGCTTCATAAATGATGTAGCCTTCAGTTCTTGCTGCATACGGTTTCTTGTTGTAATATCTTGTGTAAAAGATAACCGTTGCACCCGACGTTCAAATTGAGAAATGTGTGCTAGGATTGTTGACACAGCAATCTGTTCCACGGTAAGGTTTTGCCATTTTGACATTACTGACGACATCAAGGTAGCGGCGTAGGAAGCTAAGCACTCATTTTCTTTAGGTCTACCCTCGTGCAGATTAATTAAAAATGCGGCAGCAGTTTCCGCGCATTCGTATCTTGCAGTGAACAGCTCCTTGAAATTTCCCCATGTCATGCCGTGAAAGGAAACTTGCGATAGCCACGCGGAGGCCTGGCCTTTAAGCGCGCGGCTCAAAGCCATCATAAGTTCTGTTCCTTGTAGATCTGGATTAGCAATGCACATGTCCGCTGTAGTAACCCATGCGCGAGGGTCCACGCTTTCTTTGTCTGGGTTGAATTCCGGCAAGTGGATGTTTTTTTTCGTTGACGAAGAATTCATGGTTTTAATCAACTCGAGAAAATTGTGATTTTGTTGTTCCATCCACAGCTGCCATTTTTTATCAGGATCACCCCTTCGTCTTGCCGGCAGGCGTGGAGATTGTGGGCGGCTAGATTCCACCACTTCTGATGAAGGATGACCAGATGGGGTAGGTGGAGCTTTGTCAGTTTTAGCACTATTTTCCATTATTTGCGAAATAAAACTTGATGTAGAACACTGACGTTTAATCAAACTGATTTACATAAGCCAAAGCACAAAGTAATCTAATACAACTCGGATGCAAAAGGATTAGGTACAAGAAAAAAAACGGAACGCGGTGAAGTCGGTAACGAGGTTGAGAACACAACCGAACTGTCGAGCGTCTCGATCAAGAGTGAAGAGCAGTCTCCTCGTTAGTAACCACCACGCTCGACCGGTTCCCCCACCATCTTCACGGGACCGTCGGTAGTGTTGCCAGCCCCGCTCCGAATTCACCCAAGTCAGATCGGACTTGACGTTCCGACATATATATAGTATCAGAGCCACTTATCGACGCTACAAAGCTGACAAAATCTATTGTTTTCCAAGACTTTACTAGTCTACCAATACTGATCTTTGCCGCGTAGTGCAATCAATGACGAAACTATTGGATGCGGTCGTGGCCGGAATGGCCTTAGTCCGACTCGTGATTCGAGTTCGAGTTTCCTGAATCATGCGTTGGTCATTGGTAACGCAGCGTGAACGTCTTCAGGTTTATATTACTTGTTTTTTTAATTATTTGACGGTTATCACGACTAACTAGCTCTGATTTTTATCAGCAAGGTTTAATTTGATTTTCTTATTTCTGTGACAGATAAGACTGATTTGAATATGTAGTAGTATAAGTAGTAGTAAAACAGTATATTAAACAGAAATACAAAACATAACATGACAAATAACTCTTCAAAAGTATAAATCGAACTTCTTTAAGGGATCTTAAAAAATATTAGTTTTTTACCCTGTATCCTGTATATCATATAAATCGTCACGTATAGTAACCACATCACAAGCTTTAATTGAGCTTGCCGTGGGGCAGAGTCGATTTATTTATCATTTTACCATTATTTATTTATTTATTTATATATTCATCGCCTACTATCGTCGGTTGTCAACCAAAACTCACTAAGTAACAAAATACCTGAAATGAAGCTCGTATCTCAGTTCAGATTCAGTACACACATACGACGTTGCTAAGAGTGACAGTGTTTGTCAAAAAACGATTTAAAAACTGCCTGCCGCCTAGACAATAAATATTGCATTTTGAATTCCGAATTAACAGCTTAGGAAAATAGAATATATTTTGTTTACAGAGACCTTTTAATAGGACCCTGGGCGACTAGAGGTTATGAACTTTGATCCTATCAAGTTGTCATTAATATTAGCAATATGCCTCCTCCCATGTTCTCGAAGCCATGGGCCCGATTCGACACGCCTAGTGTTGCAACATGGCTTTATGAACTTTAAGTTTCGACTTACCTGAACTTCGAACGAAGTGGACACTTGTTTCAAGTTTAAGAGGAAAATGGGGGCTTTGACGCTTCTGTGCTCAAGTGTACTAAGGACTAAGGTTTTTACGTGTTTTGTTATCATCATCATCAGCCTATGATAGTCCACTGTTGAACATCGGCCTCCCCTCTGGACCTCCACATGTACCGGTTAGATGCGACCTGCATCCAGCGTGTCCCGGCGACCTTCATAAGGTTGTCTGTCCATCTTATGGGTCGACTTTCAAACCGTATATTTTAGAGATTTTAGTCAATACGCGGTATACTTTTCGTACAGCCTAACCCCTTATTCATAAACGTGTGCTAACTTAACAAGCCGCTAAAAATTGTTTGTCCCTCTCGGTCTTAACAATGTGTCCATAAGAGCAAAAGGGACAAACAATACTTAGCGGCTTGTTAAGTTAGCAGACGTTTATGAATAAGGGGGTAGGTCTCTATTATCAAACACTGTGTACAGTCGAGTGCATTAATATATAGACACATTTGTAAGGGATCAGTATGGAGAAGTGTATATATATTAATGCCCTTGACTGTACGTTAATGAAGCATGATACGAGACTGAAGTAAAAATAATGTTAAATTACCGATTCCCACTTTCTACATCTTACCAGTTTTTGGCAATAACATTTTTATTCAAAGTGCCAACGAAAATAAGAATATTTTCTGGTCTCCCGACTGGTGTGAACAGGGGAAGAATGAAGCGAAAGCGTCTTTGGCACTAGATCTTGGCAACGGCACATGAATAAATTAACTAAAATATGGAAGAATAAAACAAATCCATTTTCTGTCCCTTTGCATTTGCAGTTTTCGGTCGGAGAGAGTTGTGGCAAAATAATGTTCCATTTTAACCGACTACAAAAAAGGAAATGTTCTGAATTCGACAGTTTTCTTAATGTACCTAGATGTTTGTATGATGTTTTTTTTTTATATCTCCGCGAATCATTTTAAAAAATCTGGTTACTCACATTAAGCCCTTTCATTTGATATATCACACAGTGATATATCTATCTAGTGTGCAAAACTTTTTTTTTATTTCTAATTTACCCTCGAAAAGTAGCCCGCATATTTACAATTAATTTATTTACCTTTTAATTTATAACCTTGAGCAAGAAGTTACTCGTCATAAAAAATCGCGTCACAACTGACAGCGATTTAACTTCTTTATATTAGTCTTAGTTTCTCTATTACACTTTTTTCAAACGTTAAAAATCTATATTTCATACATAATATTGAAAATACACAGTGCTGCTACTTATTCTGTGGTTGCGTCTCGTTGTAGAAATATTTGTACAGTCAGCGTCGGTTTAACAAACGAATAGGTTTAACAGCTGCGTCGTTCCCTACACGGTTGCCGAATGCGCGGGCATTTTTCACCCGACTGTACCCCCGTGGGTATGTTCCACTTGCACCCTCATATGAACTCAGGATGCTTAGCCAAGTTGCCAATCGCTAACGCTTAGTAGCGTATCGTAGTTTTCCCTCTCTGTCACTCTTACATATTAAATAAATAAATATCTTGGGACATCTTACACAAATCGACCTAGTCCCACGGTAAGCTCAATGAAGGCTTATGATGTGGGTACCAAGCGACGATATATATAATAGATAGATACATATACATACTTAAATACATAGACAGCCATGACCAAGGAACAAATATTTGTGATAAATAAATACACAAATAATGCCCTCGCCGGGATTCGAACCCGGAACCTCCAGCTTCGTAGGCAGGGTCACTACCAACTAGGCTACGGAGGCTAATATATTATATATTGGTGTGACAAAGACAGTTAGCTGCCTTTCGTTTACGATTGACGATTAAGCGTTAGCGATTGGCAACTTGCCTAAGCACCCTGGTTTCTTTTGGATCCAACATACGTAGGGATAACTTTGAATTTCAGTTATCGGGCTTAGGGCTTTGATTTACAATCACCAAATAAAATCCGTTAATTAAAATTGTTTATTTAATCTTTATTGCACAAAATTATGAAAACTTAGAAGTACAAAAGGTGAACTTAATGCCATAGGGCATTCTCTACCAGTTAATCTTTAGGCGAAGCAGAGTGGATGTGGGCGGTGCTATATCATCATCTTTTTCTCAAATCGTCAATCAAAGACGCACAGAGCTAATATTTATTAGACAGGTTTTTCATTTATTGTTAAATTGTTATGGAAATGGTCTGTAATGTATATCTTGTCTCTGTCACTGCAACAAAGACGTCATTGTTACAAATATTCGAATAACGATAGTGGAAGTTAGAATACATTTGTTGGCCGTGTGGTGACGGCAGTAAGAATACGTTTGTCATCACCCCAACTCTTCCCGCGGGTGTCGAAAAAGCCGACTAAGAGATTGAAGTATCACTGGCCATTATCGATAGAAGATTGATGATAGGCAGCAGCGTCATCATAGTGGACACATTACTACGATCGCCAATCCGCTTGCCCGGCGTGGCGATTGTGGGCATTTGCCTCCTAATGCGCATAATGAATAGGAGAGACAAACGTCCAGCAGTGGACTGAGATAGGCTGATGATGTGATAATTAAAGTTCGCTGTAGGTTCTCCGTCTCAGTCACTCCGACAAAGGCGTCATCGATGTGACAGAGATGAATCGAATTCCATGATTTTTGAGGTCGATCCTCTTAGGACAGCGTGGAGTGTACCAAATGTAAACGTACGTGGTTTCGAACTAGTTTAAATTAACCGTAAAACAAGCGCCATGCAGTTTTGCATGCAGACAGCTTGCAAGCTTGCATGCTGTCTGTCGTATATTTTATATGCGCTTCATGTCACACAAGTTAGTATCAATATGGCGACTTTGAGCATTTGTTTATGATTTTTATGAATAACTTTTCGCGGCCTCTGTACCTCCTAATCGTAAACACCACAACAATGGACTTGTTAAGACATGTTTTACCATATGTATAAGCGAGTACAGAAAATGTCAACGCATGTAGGTATTGTATTATTTATTTTGTGTAAAAAAAAGACCCTGCTGTCAACAGTGTCAATTTTATCGGGCTGTGGCTGTGGTTTACTGAGTCTATGATATGTATGAACTTTTAAAAATGTCGTATGTAGTTTGACAGATAATATACTACAACGGAGAACATTTTTTTTGACCGTTACGCAATGATAAACATATTTGACCAAATCTCATGTAATATTTCTTGCTTCTTTTAGCCTCAGGAATATTCTGTTAAAATATTTCCCTCTCCTACTGGGCACATTGTATATGTATAAGCTTTTAAGCTCACATTATCATTTACATATTTATTATGACTTTAAGCATTTTACCGTATAAGTTCACATTAACAGTAGCCGATATTTCGGCACTGTAAATATCTTAACGGAATAACTTCAAGATTTTCAACTTCAAAAACTCCTAAAATCAAATGAACGAGAGACTTCCGAGTCGTCTTGAAAATTGTCAACAACTCGAACGTACGAGTATGTCGCACTCGAGATCTCGAGACGATGCCCAGTTCCGTACTCGAGTTTGAACTCGAAACTTTATACTGTTTAAGTAGGCGTTAAGTTCGTGAGAGTTTTAGGGGTCTATCATTTCAGCCAAGATCCACTGCTGAACATAGGCCTCCCAAAAAAGGGTACTGCCGTAATCGCCACGATTTGCAGGCGGGTTGGCGATCGCAGTCGTAAATATGAGTGCAACGAATTTTGAAGGACGCTACTTCACCTCCGCCGGTAGATTAGGACGCAGGTCTGCATCTATTTTAAATCAAGTTTATGTTTTGTTTTTACAGTAATACCCCGCTTTACGCGACCCCACTTAACGCGGATTCACTACAACGCGGTTTTTAAATTTAGGCAATTAGTAAGTAAATTGATATCTGGTTGGATATTATCTTGCGCGCGGCACATCGCGCCACCTCGGATCGCATTGTTCTACCTTCTAACAATAAATTTATTACGTTATTTAATGTTTTAAGTAAAATAAGTGTAATACAAATACGCAAAAATAACGAAAATGCTCGAGTTTGGTACTTTATTACAAGGAACGCATCACTCGCGTAAAGCGAGGTATTACTGTATTTACTGCATGTTAGCTGTAAGATGTATTACTATTTGAAATAATAAGTCCCGCTGAGTTTCTTGCCGGATTCTTCACTGGTCAGTGGTGTACGATTAGTTTTTTTTCATACCGTCAGTTTTTTTTTCGTTTGCTATTTATTTAATTTAACGATTCAAAAGCGCTCGTTGCTGGGCCTAGTTGTATAAATAATACTTTGACTTTGGTCAAGGTCACCTAGGTCAGAATATTAAGACTTCATTTTCAAAGCTGATATTTAAGTATCATTTAAGTAATAATTTTTAGGATTTTTTTTCCTAATTTCTTGGACTATCCCTAATACCTAGTTTACTCTTTCTCCACGACCCAGATGTCACCCTGAAAATATAGTTGGGAACTTGTGAACACTACTTTAATATCGTAATGAAATAATTTATTTATTCCAGAGTATAGGTGCATTTAGACCAACCAAGCATTCGCTCTTTCCACCCCCATCATCAGCCTATGATAGTCCACTGCTGGACGTAAGCCTCTCCTATTTACTATAAACGCATTAGGAGAAAATCGCCACGCTGGGCAAGCGGATTGGCGATCGCAGTAATGTGTCCACTTATCCACTACGATGACGCTGCTGCCCATCATCAATCTTCTATTAAGAATGGTCAGTGACACTTCAATCCCTTAGTCGACTCTTACGACACCCGCAGGACGAGTTGGGGTGGTGACAAATGTATTCTTATTGCCGTCACCACACGGTATGACGTCACGGTATGCGAATGCTCGTCTGGTCTAAATGCACCTTAACATGTACAGATTCTAGTATCACTATCACTACATAGTTAGTATAAAATAAAGTCACTTTTTCTGTCCCTATGTCCCTTTGTACGCTTAAATTTTTAAAACTACGCAACGGATTTTGATAAGATTTTCTTCAATAGGTAGAGTAATTCAAGAGGAAGGTTTTTATGTAAGTATAGTACCCGTGCGAAGCCGGGGCGGGTCGCTAGGTCTTCATAAACTCTTAAACAGTGCATAAGCGCTTATCCTTTTTCTCCTGACGGTACGATTAATGACTAAATTGTATTGGTCGTGTTGCTGAATTCTCACTTTGTACCAGCAGATACGTGATTAATTCAGTCTGTTTGTTTGTCTATTTGGTCGTTTGCAGTCTACATAGCGCTAAATTCTCCGTTTCATCCATTTACAAAGAGTATGCTATGTAGAGAAGCCTTTTTGTTTTAAAAAGCTTTATGAAAAGAAAGTAATTCCATGTTATAACTTCTTGTTTGTATTTATACATAATTAAATACTATGTTCCTAATCTATTTTTGATACACGTTACCAAAACTCTATTTCTCATAAATACAAAATTAAAAGATTAACATTTTAGACGCCACGTCACCAAATTGTCAAACCAGAATTTGAACTTTACGCACGTTCGTATAGGTTTATATTACTCTGTGGATCGTGACTTATGTATAGGTCTTTAGCGTTAAACCTGTGGTGCCGATATATCCGTCATCGGCACCGAAAAGGTTAAACCCACGACGATTAATAAATGCCAACTTAAGTGCATCACAGAAATAAATACAAAAGCCGCGAAAAGTTAAATGATATGACTTCACATGAATACAATAACTTACAGGCAAACTGGATGTCCCGTCATACCCAAAATTTAAGATCGATTTGTGCTATAATATCTCACAATATTTATTGAATATTCTTTAAGCATAGATCTATATCTAACTTTCTACATAAACCCAAACATACTCATCCAAAATACCTAAACCGCAACTAGAGTACACTCGCGTGCGTTTTATTCAAGCTGTCACTAACGACCGTTAACCGCAGCGACTGTACTTAATTATAAGAGCATCTCTACTAACAATGTCTGCGTGTTTGTCAATCAGTGGGTAAGGACACGTCTTACTTCGAGCGGGTTATGGTCGGTATTATAGTTAAGGACCGATGGACCCATTACTGATGCGAGAGGTACGGGGATCGATACCCCGCACCTCCACCAATTGTGGGAGAACTTCAGCATACAATCAAACAATTGGGCTTCCTCGATAGTACTTGTAAATTCTTTTACTTTTTTATATATTACAGCAATACAATTATATATCTTTACATGAAGCCTGTCGACTTTCAACTGACCCCTATCTAGATTCTTCTACATGACAGAGACGGCAAGCATTCAAAAGTTGAATTCTATATCATGCCAGCCCCCTTCGTCATGTGAAATAGACTGTAAAGGTTTAATACCTTTACAGTACCTAATGAGCCGTATATAATACATTTGTCATCACCCCAACTCTTCCCGCGGTTGCCGTAAGAGTCGACTAAGGGATTGAAGTGACACTGACCATTCATTGATTGAAGATTGATGATGGGCAGCAGGGTCATCATATTGGACACATTACTGCGATCGCCAATCCGCTTCTTCTTTTCAGTATATGACGCCGTCCCATATGAATGCGTATTTTTTTATATATTTCCAATTTTATTAATCAATTGCGTGTTACCACATCACACGCACATCATCAGACACAGGCATCTCCTATTAACCATGCGTGTAGATGCAATGGGAGGTAAATGCCCATAATGGCCACGCTGGGCAAGCGGATTGGCGATCGCAGTAATGTGCCCACTATGACGACGCTGCTGCCCATCATCAATCTTTTATCAAATAATGGCCAGTGACACTTCAATCCCTTAGTCGACTCTTACGACACCCGCAGGAGGAGTTGGGGTGGTGACATATGTATTCTTATTGCCGTCACCACACGGCTAAACATCTACCTGATACCAAACCGCTAATCGTACCGCCTATGGATATACCGCTCCGCTAACTAACACACCCCATACTGACCCCTACGATTGTTCTTCCGCGAAACCATAAATTAGCGAATGCCGTTCTCCTATTTGTCAAATAAATTATTTGATGCGATTTCCATTCTAACGACTATTGAACTATTTCCAAAACGTCGTATGTTCGTTTATTTGAAAGTTGCTTAGGTTATTTTGATTTTAGCTCGGAGCGCAGACAATGAATAATTTATATCTATTTTCAGATAATTCTGAACAGCTAGTCTAGTATAATGGAAGTCATTGATAAATTTGAGAATCGAGCTAATTTTAGGGAATAATATTACTAAGTGTAACATGTGTATTATGTGTAATATAATAATATTATTCTCATGCTATCATTCATGGTTTTTCGAAAATTATTAATTTTGAGGTACATTCACATTTAACAATAACCTAGAGCGAGATAAACTAATAACATGCTCATCTCAGATGACATGGCTTTTGTGACTATACCTTAAATGTAGTCTAGTTTTAAGTGTGTATTATAGTGTAGTTTAGCCTAAGTTAATTTTTGCGATGCCCGTGTAGGGTTCATTGTGTTCTACGCCCAACTGTAACATCTCATGTACCATGATTGCAAAATAAATGAAATGAAATGAAAATATTAATCTTAATTATGGGTATAATTAAATCAAAATCACGTTTCTATGTGATATATTTATTTTCAAAACTACAATTTATGTACATAGATTGTTTCTATTGTATTTTCAAACTCAGACATGGATCCATTGGCACATTCCCAGTTGATACTGAACCAAGGCATGCCTAGATGTTGTTATTTAACAATTAAAAAAATATATTCCAGTATAAAATACTATCATAACATATCATATGTCAAGCAGGCCCCTGAAACAAACTTTATAACACAAAACGCGACGTTAAGACTTGTTTTTCTTAAAACCCTTCATCATCAGCCTATGATAGTCCACTGCTGGACGTAGGCCTCTCCTGTTAACTATGCGTATAGACGCATTAAAAGGTAAATGCCCATAATTGCCACGCTGGGCAAGTGGATTGGCGATCGCAGTAATGTGTCCACTATGATGACGCTACTGCCCATCATCAATCTTGTAGAATGGTCAGTGACACATCAATCCCTTAGTCGACTGTTACGACACCCGCAGGAGGAGTTGGGGTGGTGACAAATGTATTCTTACTGCCACCACACGGCAAAAACCCTTAGCTATGTTTTTTTTGCAATCTACTTAGATCGTCCTAGATTGATTGATAATAGTATTAATAGTACCTACTTTACTTGCTAATATCCAAAAAACATGTAAAATAAAGGTAGTTTCCTAGTTTTCGCACTTGTGTTACAATGTTCCAGGATTTACCATTTATTTACGTTTTACACCATCTTTGGTATGAAAATTCCTCTATACAAAACTGGCGTGAAAAGAGTGATAAATGAACGAAAAAAGACGTGTATATATTTTCAGCTACGTTAGTCGTCCGCGATAAAATCAGGCTTTAATCCACTTGCTTGACGACATGAATAGTGTATCGACTTTTGTACTAGCGATAAAAAGAAGAAAGTAGAAAGTAGAAAAACCACAGATACATCATCAGCAGTGATCGGAACTATGGGTGCAAATTTTTATCAAAACTTAAAATTGACATTATGGAAACACTTTACCCAAGAAAAAAAAAAGTATTGCACCCAAACCGATCCAGCCTGTCTCAGATCATCAAAAATAAGACTTCCCCGACTCGATTTCATTCTTTGGAGGTAATCATACCTACATAAAAAAAGGTATAATTATAAGTACCTAAGTAAAATTATTCGAACTCCCCATCGGCACATAAACCTCTTTTAAGTTTAGCCAGCGTTTGGTCCTGCAATTTAAATATTTTTTCTACTCCCTTACTTTTATTTGTCATTTACGTGGTCGTGAACACACCTTTAAGCCCCAACCTTACAGATGTCAAGACAAGTCTTTATTGTCTATTCCCTATAAACGCATTCGGGTTTACACGCAGTGCGTTTTTTGTATTTTAAGACACCTCGTGTATACAAGACTTAATTAAATACATGGCTGCCAACCTAATTTTAAATATCATTTCTGATGAATAGTAAACCACAGAGGAGGTTTCTTTTTAATTTTGACGTCTCCCACCCGACCTTGATGATTAATAAAATTGTGTTTGACTAAGGGCTGATTTTTCAATCCCCAAATAAACCTATCCGTTAGTTAAAATTATCACCATCCTTTTCTAAAATCATCAGTCAAAAAAGGACAGGACTAACATTTATTTGACAGGTACTGTTAACTGGGGATTGAAAAATCAGTCATAAGAATATTTCTCAAATTTACAATTTTGTTTGAAAATAATTGTGTGGTCGTAGAAAAAGCATTGTATGCAACATTGTTTTCATCACACCTGTTCGGTAAGTGCGCCAATACGCTGCGGTGATGCGCGCCGTAGGTACGTCATTACGTCATAGTAGGCCGTTAAGGATTTTCATACAACATTACGTCGCACTAGCGCGGTCCGGCGCACGCCGCGCGCCGCGCCGAGATTTCTTTTATGAAAATGATGAAATTAAGTCATCCCTGATTTAGACCATTTTAGAGTAGTTTAGTGAAAATATATTGTTTTAATTACTTTTTTGCATCACAGGTGTGATGAAAAACATTGTGTGTACCACGGGCGGTACAAGAATTATGAACTCGTGTGAAGTAAAGCCCGCGCCTTCGGCTTG
>JALPQI010023549.1:0-19710 GCA_025490895.1 Thaumatotibia leucotreta
GTTTTTAAAAGTAAGTGACACTGACAGCCGTCATTGACAGCTGATCCACTTGACATTTCACTTGACGTTCACCCAAGCTGCCGCATAACCTCAAATCTGTCGGCAATTGGAGCTAAAATCTTATTTATTCCTTGATTTCTAAGTAAAAGACCATTCGATTTCGGCGGAGATAAAGTGTTTTGTGTAATATTGTCTTTATTTTATTATTGCGGCGCGTGTATTGTAAATAAACACAACGTGCTCAGCAATTAGCTTTGCGGTTCCGAACTTGTTTGTTTTCTTAGTGTTTTGTGTAAATAATGTGTCTAATTTTCATTAAATAATAAGTGTATTGCTAAACCTAAGTGCGTTCTTTAGTAATAAGACTTAAATGCTTAAATTCATCAGTAAAATATTAAACTTAACAACTTTCCAAATAACCAATCGACTTCTATTATTAAAATCTTTAAGATCCAACCTTTCATATAAAAACCAGTTCAAAATGGCTGGTGTTTCATCTAAGATGAAGAGCGATTTGAGTTTAGATGAAAATCCAACAAAAAAGATAAAATTGACATTAAGTGATGTGGCCACTAGAACTGTGGCTACCATGTGTGGTGCCTGGAGACCAGAAGAAGAAGATGGAGGAATGGTCCTGGTCTTTCAGACAAGGAAACCCTGCCTGAGTCCAGATCCTGAAAAGGAATCAGACTTTCCGGAGAATGTGGAGGATTTCTGGGATGCGGCTTTTCATTGCATCGGAGATGAACAGGTTAGTTTTAATTATTGCAAAATGGTATGTTTAGTAATTATTTTTCTAATATTAAACTAGATCTTGATATTAAAGGGAATAATCCTTTAATTCATTTTTATAAAGGGTTTATTTTTAGAACTTCATTGACAACGCCATCTATTGGTAAAGGCTAGAACTACTAACTACGTTATGCTTTTCGTAATTTCGGATGAAGACGTGGTTCTGTTTAATAGTCATAGATGGCGTTTTCACGGTTGTATCGACAGCGCCATCTCTCAGTTTATATTCAAACAAAGGCGCTATTGGATTTCATCAAGCGAAATTACAACCCTTCCCCGTTCTTTTTGTAAATGATAGATGGCGTTTTATACAAATAAAAGAAATGTAAGGAACAGATTTTGATGATTTTATTTACTACTGTATGTAAAATTTATTCTGGTTTGTTCAAAACATAATACACAAATACGTTCCGTTTTTATAAGCTTGTGATCGGATCCATTGTTCTGTATTAGCCAGACAGGCTCAATAAATGGTAACATTCATGAAATTATGACTTAATTTAACTACAATAGTTTCTAGCTTACAATATGTATTGACTATTGTATTTATTTTAATTTGTACCTACCATTAATGTAAGTCGAAAAATAATGTTATTCCTTTCCAGCCTCAACTCAACTGGTGAAAAAAGTAGGTACTTACAACATACGATTCATTGTGTATACCTACAGAAATTGCTCGAAGTCCTTAACCCTACATTGAATTGTATATTTAGAGGTCGAAGTCATTACTAGCACACCACTTAGCTGGTAAAAGCCTGCTGGGCAGTATAGCCAGCGGTAATGGATATCGATATTTAGGTACCTACATGTTCATTAACTGTTCTTTAGCTTTTTCTGTTAAGTGTACTCAAGAGGCGAATACTTTGTTAGGGTGATTGAAAGCCTTTGCAATCGAAATAAAAACATTAAAAAACAGTCAAGAGCATGTTGCGAGCATTGTCTTGCATTAAGGTGCATTCAGACCAAACGAGCATTCGCTATTCTGTCCCCCACTCTATGAAATCAACGAATCACGTTTTGTGTAACGTTCGAATATCGTAGAGTAAATAGGGGGTTAGCATAGCGAATGCTCGTTTGGTCTGAATGCACCTTTAGCGACAACATTTGATTTTGTTTCGAAATCAAATGTCAGGTTTTGGTAAACTAATCGTAATTTATTTATTTATTTGTTTATAGGCTAGGTAACAGATTGTGAATTATTTCACTTATAGCTAACATAGTAACTAATCACCAAATAAAAAAAAAACCGACTTCAACCGATTTCTCCAAGATCCCATCATCAGATCCTGACTTTGTGCCAATTATTTTCGATTTGTTTTGAAGTCGGTTAAAAATAGAATTATCGTAATCGATGGCGTGATATTGAGTTATTCGTCGTTTTGTCGTGTAGGTTTGCTTATTGCATTTTTTATGGTTTTCTCATCACATCACATCGTCAGCCTATGATAGTCCACTGCTGGACGAAGGCATCTCCTATTAACTATGCGTATAGACGCATTAGGAGGTTTTTTCATAGATGTCGTCAAATTAAAATGGAATCAATCGGGAAGTATCAGCTTTCAAATAAAAAAAACATCAATATCGGTTCATCCAGTCGAAAGTTCTGAGGACAACCAAATAAATACATACAATCGAATTGAGAACCTCTTCCTTTTTTTAAGTCGGTTGAAAAATAAAACGGTGCAATAATAAACAAAATGTTCTACCTGCAAGTCTCTCAAAAAAAGACAAATCTCTAGATAATAGCACCGGATTGTAATGTCAATTTTGTCTATGCCTAAAATGCTTAAATTTTGATGAAGATTAGCGCGCTTATAAACCCAATAAAGTTTAATTGTAACTGGGTTCAAATTCTTTTCGTTGTCTTATTTTGTGTCCCTAAAAACGTGACACAGTGGTGATTTTAGTATGAGATATTTTTTTTTCTATTTCTTATGTAAGGATTAAAATCTAGCGTAAAAAAGAAATACAAGTGCACCGGATTTTTTTAATTTACGAAGTCGAAATCGTGACAGAGTGTTATAAAACAAGACAACAAAAAGATTTTTTCCTAACTAGTGCGCAAAAACGAACTTTGCGCACGCTTCGTGCGCTGTAATTTCTCTTTTTGACGCACTTGTTGTGAAAAAAAATCGTCCCTTACACGTGCAATAACTTTTTTTTAACTCGGGTGATTGTCGCCCTCGTTTCACTCGGGCTCCGACTTCCACCCTCGCTGAAAGAAAGTTTTCCCGCACTAGTTAGGAAATGTACTATTGACCCAACTACCTAAAGATAATATATTCCCGAAATAACATTATATCATCAATCATGAGAAAAGTCAAGTTAATGAATCGTCAATATTAAGGGCCCCTTAATAACGTTACAGCCTTATTTATATTTAGGCGGCGACGCTCCTGAATTTTAACACAGTTTAATAAAGCTTGGTGTAGATTCGATTTTAATATTATATCACTTGATTATGAGCTGATATGAAGCTGCTTTTGAGTTTGGGCCATAAATAGGTAAACACATAATTTGAGGTGATAATCAAAGGGCGGACGACGGATGCAATGAAACATGAATATATTAATTATATTGGACAACTTTTACTATGGGATTAAATGTGAAAACTCAAGAAAAAAACAATACTTCCATTGTTGTTCCATAGAAATGGGCTAAGATATGTTGACCAAAATGTATGGAAGCCATTTCCGTTAAAAATAGGCCTCCACCGAAATATCTCTTTGTGGGATCGCATTAGAAAAGAGGCCAACCAAGGAAACCAAACCGCTACGCGCCATATTATCATATAAAAATATAACTCATAAAACAAAAGCTCTTTGCATCGGGTCTTTTGACCCGATACCGTAATACTATGTCTACCCTTGTCTAGAAATACTTGGACACAACAACAAAAGAAACAAACAGAAACGGAATACGAGGCGAGTGCTAAATATTTCACAAGAAAAAAGACCAACAGTTATAAGTTTTCCGTCCAAGAATGGACGTTAAAATACTTTCAACTAGTGTCACAGACTTATAAACATAACAGAGTAAAACACCGCGTTTGTATTAGTAGGTACTAAATCCTTACCACATGAGGTTTAAAATAACATCCAATGTCACATCATCAGCCTATGATAGTCCACTGCTGGAAGTAGGCCTCTCCTATGCGTATAGACGTATTAGGAGGTAAATGCCCATAATCACCACGCTGGGCAAGCGGATTGACTATCGCATTATGATGATGAATGGTAAGTGACACTTCAATCCCTTAGTCGACTCTTACAATACCCGCACGAGGAGTTGAGGTGGTGACAAATGTATTATTACTGCCGTCACCACACGGCTTACATCGAATGTGATTGGATATAATGGTATCCTTTGCTCGGCTTGTATCTTACGTTAAATGCTAGAAATGCCACACGCAGTCGACGTTGAGCTAAAAGTAACTGCGCTTCATGTGAACTACATAGGCAGCGGAAATCTCTGTTAAGTCTTGGCTGCGATTTTGGTCTAAGGCGACCAGCAGGGCGGGAAAGCATAAGTGCGAGAAGGAGTTCCGATATCGGTCTCTCGCTCCAACTTGTTGAGAGAAAGCATAAGTGCGAAGGGGAGTTCCGATATCGGACTCTCCTCTCGCTTGTTGAGTCGCTCGTCGCAGTCGCTGGTCGCCGCAAAGTAGTGGCCGACAATCACTTGTAGACATTTTGTATTATTTGTTTTGTAAGTCTCGTTACAAACGCCGATGCCGGTTATGACATTTATATGTAGCTTGGTAACAGACGCAGACTGAATAGTACCTGGGTCAAAATTCTTTTCGTTGTCTTGTTTCATACCATACCACTCTGTCATGCTTTATAGTTGCTGTTTCGACTCAGTATAAAAAAAAACCGGTGCACTTATATTTCTGTTTCACGCTATATTTTAATCCATACATCAAAAATTTGAAACAAGACATCATCATCATACAAAAATCACAACTGTCACATTTTTAGGGACACAAAATAAGACAACGAAAAGAATTTTGACCCACCTTCCTATAATTTGCGAGATTTCTCAACTAACTTTTGAAAGTTATAATTAACTCTTATGCATAATATATATCCATTGACACGCTTCATGTAGCTGTGGCAGTATGTCACTCTTATGTTACTTAGCAACATAACCTATCGCAAAAATAAAGCACGTGAGTGGTTATGGCGCTAAAGCTATCCGTTAAGCTGGTTTTATCCACGAAGGGTCAACTCAACTGTCAAAGATCGATCGTGTAATCTGACATATAGTAAGCAATATTCTTCAGCGTGGATGTGAACTTGTTACTCTGTTTGTTTAGTACTCCGTGGTACCGCCGGGGCAAATTGTGAATGAGATGCTTAATATTCATGAATTTCGTCCGTTAGTAATAGCTTTATTCATAAAACAGGACCTCTAGCAAATACATTTCAATGTAATGGAGTAGAAAATATTGTGCAAAGTAATTAAAACAGGACAAAGCGCAATTGAACTTAATAGCTGCATAGAAGAATAATAAAGTGTTTACTTGATCTAATTTACGAGTTTCGTAATTATTATTACGACTTAAGTTTCTTGCAAAATTTGTTTCATGTGTTTATTAATTTCGTCTTGTCACGGAAACTATTCCTTGCCGAGACGCAAGGACAACAGAAGGCAAAAGTTTAGGATCTGACGAATTTTTTTTAATCGACTTCCAAAAAAGAATCTCATTTAGACCGTTTTTTTTTGTTTGTATGATGTTAATCGATAGGTATCTCTGAGACTCGTGAACCGATTTTAATTTTTTTTTGACTAAACGAGTATATAGCCACGAGATGGTCCCTTTGGTACTAAGTCGGGGTCTGATGATACGATCTTGGAGAAATCGGTTAAGGTTCGGTTTTTTTATTTTATTTGATGATAGAAAATGCTTCTGACATACTGATTTCAAACAGAGTTTTGAATTATTTATAGATTCGCATAATTCATTTTAACATCGGATTAACATTGAGTTTTTCGTCGAAACCAAATCTAGTGAAGATACCCAATACATTTTTGTGGATTGAATGTAAAAACAGGAAAATTAAAAAATAACAACTTAAAATCTTAAACACATTGAGTTTACATACATTTTTATTTAAAAATATTGATATTTATTAGAATAAACGTAAAAATATATCTGCGAACGTGTTCCACGATGTGTGTGTATCAAAAACGTCAAAAGCTATTTAAAGTCAGCCGTGTGTGTTTACTTTTTTTTTAGATTAATATTGACCAAGGGTATGTATAAAATTAAACACGTCCAATCTTGTTTATTTACATCAGAAGTGCCTAATTCTTAGTCAAAGCCCGTACAAGAAGCCAAATTGATTCTGCCCCAAAAAGATTTTAAAAGACCCAAAGCCATCGTTTTCTCAGCCGGTATTCCAAATACTTCGCAGTATACATTTCTTCGAGTGCGGCGTGCCCAAGGAAGTTTGAACTAGCCTCCTGAAAAACAGACATTTGTTCAGTTTTGAATTTAGAATTCTGTAAATACCTTTTTAGGGTTCCGTAGCCACAATGGCAAAAATGGAACCCTTATTCAAATTCAAATTCAAATTCATTTATTTCCAACAAATTGATACATAAGGTGTTGAATCCTCCTTTTAAGTTAAAAACTTGTGTTAGGAGGTATTCGCTCTTTCATACAAAGATTTTGCTAGAAATAAATAAATAAAATAAATAAATAAATATCTTGGGGACATCTTACACAAATCGAGCTAGTCCCACGGTAAGCTCAAGGCTTGTGATGTGGGTACCAGGCGACGATATATATAATAGATATATACATATACATACTTAAATACATAGACAACCATGACCAAGGAACAAATATTTGTGATAAATAAATACACAAATAATGCCCTCGCCAGGATTCAAAAATTATCCAAAAATGTATATAATTATACTTATATTCCTAATTATAATATTTTATTCGTCACTACAGATAAGTTGAGTATGGCCTTCCCGATGAAACTAGACAAATACAAAGTATACAATACATTATTATGTAGTATTAAAAGAAATGTGAAGGTCCTACTCAATCTACCCGCATTTCGAACACTAAACTATGTACTTATAATCTAATATACAAAGGTGTGTTACAAGTTTCAAGAAATATTTTTTCCTTCTAGTTCTTTCCTTATAGTTTCGCCATGTCCGTCTGTCCGTCTGTCCGCAGCATAGCTCAGTAGCCGTTAATACTAGAGTTAGTTAGTTAGGTTATACATATTAATCATACCAACAAAGTGGTACAATAAAAACTAAAAAAAACATTTTTATTTCGGGTACCTCCCCAACTGGTGAAGTGGGGATGATTTTTTTCATTTAATGTGATCCTATAGTGTGGGGTATCATTGAAAATAATAGGGTGTTTAAGAAAAGTTTTTTTCTAAAGTCAATATTTTCGGAGATAATCGCTCCAGAAGAAAAAAAAATTGTGTCCCCTCCTCTAATTTTTGATCGGAAGGTCCAAAAAAATGAAAAAATCATGAATAAAGAGTACTTTGAAATAAAACAATTTCGAACATAATCGGCCTAGCCGTTTTTGAATAACTACGGAACCCTACACTGAGCATGGCCCGACATGCTCTTGGCCTGTTTTTAATTTTTAGTTACGTGCCCTTTTCATGGTGGGTCATTAATAAATTATGTCGGTAGAGCGTGTAGGATACTTTTTTCTAGCAAAGTATACAACATTTGTCCAATAAATAAATTTTCTTTGAGACATCTTTTACACAAATCGACCTAGTCCGACGGTAAGCTCAATTAAGGCTTGTGATGTGGGTACCAGGCGACGATATAAATATTAGATAGAAACATATATATACGTACTTAAATACATGGACAGCCATGACCAAGGAACAAATATTTGTGTTAAATAAATACACAAATAATGCCCTCGCTATAGGCATAGACATAGGCTACGGAGGCTGACAAACTCACTGATCATTCTTTGATTTGATTGATGAGGAGCATCAGTGTCATCATAGTGGATACATTACTGCGATCGCCAATCCAATTGCCCAGCGTGGCGTTTATGGGTACAATTTACCTCCTAAGCGTCTACACGCATAGTTAATAGGAGAAGCCTACGTCCAGCGGTGGACTGAGATAGGCTGATGGTGTGATACATTTTTTACTCGTTTATTTTACGCCTATGTAAACATTTTCAAGCACCATTTCCCATAAAGGTTGACAGCAGCACGTAACTTTTTACAAAGTAATCGTTACATCAAATCAATTATTATTGAGCGTTTCAAATGGAAATATGTTACCTAAACAAGTATCTGATTCCTCTGTAGGTCAAGCTACGCTGATGCCGAGAACTTTGGTTCTCCCGCGTTGTCGAATACTTACACGTCCTTGGTCGTATTAATGAGGGTTTTAAAAAGCCCCTTCCTTACAAATGAGCCCAATTAGCTGCTGCCCTTTGTGTATCTTGGCCCTTATTAAAAAGATAAATAACTGGGGTGCTCGAGTGCTTAAGTTCAGGTGTGATTTTGACGTGGGGTCAGAGGAAAAATGTTAAAGGAAGTGGATGTAAAATGAGCTTGCGAAGGCATTTTCTAGAGAACATAGTGGTATTTTCGAGACAGACCAAAACTACCTGTGACACTTTTAGTTGTTAGTGTAAATTGGTCACGTTGACTGCTTACCCTTCATTTATATAAAAATATTTCCAGTTTCACACTTTTATAAATTTGATTTTTTGCCTTAGTATGATTTCGACAACTAAAAAAGAGGATGATTAAGGTAATTTACGGTAGAAATCCGCAATGAAATGTAGTTCAAACTTTTAGCGATGACTAGGATCCCAACTCAAAAAAATATTAATTACAGATCAACACATGTTTTATTAAGATTTTCCACATTGGCTCATTTCTTATATTTAACGATTTTAAAATAATAGATCTGCAAGAATTAAGGTTTATACTACGATTACACTAAGATACTAATCGAGATCTTACGGCACAGCAGTATGGCGATAAAGAGGACAATTACTCACTTATCATCATCACTGGTCATCTTATCTCCTTTTAATTTTCTACACGTTATGTGGTTTTCTTATGATAACAGTAGAAATAAAACGGTAGTATAATTCAATCTTGCGACACAGCATAGAATAAAAAAGCAAGACCTCTTAGAGTTCCTTTCTGATCGAAATGAAGAAACTTTGCCTATCCGTACGGTTTCGGATCTATCAGATATCCTTTAGACGAGACCTTACAAAATGGAGGATAATTCTTGGGATTAAGATTGAGAAAGTCAAACAAAACAACATGAATATGAAGAACTTGGAAGAACTTCAGAATTATTAAGATTGAATTTCTTTACACTTTTACCATCACCCTTATACATCGCTAAGTAATGAATTGAGTCTTTATTATAAAATTGATGTAGGTACTTAATTAATGTACATCAATATTACATAATGTACGAGTACATAATAAACAAAATCGTACATACGATATACGACAGAGAATTCGTAAAGAAAATACAAGCAAATTCCTTCCTCATATGTATATTGATTTAAACTTTCACGATTATGACTCATATTTTAAAGACAAACGTCAGGATATAATTAAACGTAACGCGATTAAGACCCGCTTGTCTTTAAAATATGAAATTCCTTGGTAAGCGACAAAAACAAGACATGTTACCTACTAAAAATACTGCCATCTTTTCTAACGTAACCTGTGAGAACTTAACATCAAATACTACATTAGCTTCAAATGAAAATTTTCTAACCTCACCAACATGTTTTAATGGAAAATTGCTTCAATTGGAAAGCGTTTTATATTGAAAATAGTCCCGTGGCCATCAGTTCACAGCTAGGATTTATTCCCGTTTTCCCGGAGTAAACGCGACGTAAAATAGGAAAGAACACAATTTTTCTTATTCACGAGAACCTCTGTTGGAATAAAATTCCAATTCCCTAAGCGGTGTTCAGAAATGTTTCCTCAAACGCTTTTTTAGTCATCTTGGTCAAGGCTTCTTTTTGTTGAAGGTTGATGTAAGTGTTCAACATGTGTTACAATACTAAGATTACGAGCTCGTGTTTTAGTCAAAAGTATTTTTTTCCCTTGGGATTGTTTTCTTTTTAATTCCAGTAGCCGTACCATGATTTTGCAGGTATCGGTAATATTAGCTCCAATCCAATCGACAGTGCGAGCGCGATAGAATGTATTACGTATCGAGTAAAACCTAACGTATCCTAACTTTTCAACTCATGGTATGGCTACTCGAGTGCCTAGTAACAGATCCGTCACAATCACAAGCCATTAAACTATGATTTAAAATAATTGAAGTAATTAATTGACACGCAAATTTATAACAGCGGCGTTCCAGGGGTTAATTAAAAGAATAGCAGTTTACGACACCACGTCAAATACAAAAACTGTCAAAACTGAATTTAAACTTTATGCTTGTGCAGTTCTATATTGCGCTGTGGACCGTGACCTATTATCGCTATTAGGAATTGATCTTGCGGTGCCGATATATCAGTCATTGGCCTCCAAACGGTTCATATTTGTTGGGTATTTACTCATATTTTCTAGCAGTGTGGGTGGTATTACAGTGTGTTGACCTTTAATGCTCATTAGATCTATGTGGGTGTGGAGATTTACGTACTTCATAAGTTTATATGGGCTGTGGTCTGAGCTATAGCTCCTATGACTTGAAAATTCATATAACCTTCAACTCCTTTGTAATATAATAGTTCGTTGTTGTTAGTGATAATTATACTGTAGTAGGTATCTAAGATTAAACAAAACAAGAATACAATTGGAGATTGGAGATGTATCAAAATATTTAAAACCCTAGGAATCTTACTGGTTTTCCATATGTTTAGTTCCATATCAAGAAAGATTCAGCAGGTATTGCAATTAGGGCATTTTTAAAACTCTTGATTGTTTTTCAGGTGACATTTTATCAGGGTAAGATTCACATGTTCAAAAAATATCCCGCATTCGGATGTAATATAGATTAAGGCCATATCCATATATTATCTTCGTCGTTTTTATACTATTCGTCTGATATTTCATCCGGTCCCAAAGACAGCCGTGAACAAAGATAAGGCACCAATAATTAGAGTTCCCCAGAACTTGAACAGTTAACACCCAGAGTACAGGAACGATGACAGAATTATACCTTTACTTAAAACTTAAAAAAACACCTTTGATTGCTGAAACTGGTGACTTAAGGAAATGTTCTGATAGCAATCGCTATGCCAGTGGATGAAGCTGGTGATAGTGATATGCTTTAAATAAGTGTTGGTCCGACTATAAACTTTTCTTTGCCCCTATAATGTAAATCAGTGCCAGCTAGCAGTGACATAACATTCCGAAGCATTGTGATATGTACTGCGTTACAACATCCTGCGTATTGATTTCATTTAAAGATAAAATACTCCACATAACTTACTCTTTACTCTGGTTCCGTGAAAGTTTGACAGTTAAGAGCTCGGATATTGCAGACGGGAATTAAATGCATTGGTTTTTTGATGGATGACTTGAGGAAATTATATTTAGAACTCGGTTCAAACTGGGTTGGGGGTAATTTAACTATTTGACCTGAAAATGATGTTAAACTATTATTAATTATAGCAACTTTACTTCAAATCTCTGGATTGGTGGTATTCTACATATATAGGTATATTTTTTATTGGTATGTATTTTTTACGTGCCATTGGAGTCTGCCTATGATCCTGAGTAACTGTCTTTATAAATTAGTTGTCAACTGATTTTCAAAGAAAAAACAACATTAAAACATCAATTAGTGTTAGAAGTGTGATAGTTGCAGTTGCTACAAAAGCTATGGATTTCGTCACGCAATCGCCGGAATACAATTTAACTTTTCTAATAAAAGGACGATAGACGATATCACACCTTATAGTGTTACTGGTAAATAGTAATATCCCATCAAAAACATTACATGTAAAAAGGTGCAAGTCTCGCATCATAGCAGTTGTTACACCACAAAAAAGTTATGAGATCAATTGTTTAACCAAGTCAATAGTTCTGTAGTTACTACAAGGGGGTATCCATAAAACTCGATTTCTACTAACTTGCCTAACTTGAAACTGCATGTAGAAATACTCATTTTATTATAGGTATCAATAAAGAGTAAGCCAAATTAGCTTGAGATTACCAAGCGAATTAAGTTTGATGATCCACCACTACCTATCCATGGGAACATTTGTCTAGCAGCTTTGTCATAAATTGTTACCTTATAACAATTACTTAATTAACAACATCTTATAGTAACTGTATTAATATAAGATATCTGTATTTTTTTAATATAAAGAATGACTTGGCCATCGACCACATCTTACTGAATGTCTTTAGGGCATTGCTAAATTAGGGTTGTTTTAAGCAGTTGATTTTATTACTTACCTATGTACCGAGTGTTTTGAGGTCGTGGAGCAAAATAATGGACATAATACGGAATTAAATCTGAGAGCGAGAGAAAGAGTGTTTTTCAATAAATAGAAAATTTCGTTTGTTATAACATGGTCACCAGATATCCTATACACCGTTTGACAAAGGCATAATAGGATGACTATATATACTCTGACAACCAAATTATGTCAGTCGAAAAGCGTGCGAAATTCAAAATTAGTATGAAGAATAGTAGGAAGGGCGGACAGGCCAGTAGATTTTTTTTATTTCACGCGGTTTCCTATTGACACCGTTTGGTTTGAGTAAGTATATACATAAATGATTTAAGTAGTTTTAAGATAATATATTGATCAGAGTCTACCCTACATAATGTTGATAGGCTTCAGAGTCACGAAAAGTAGTTTTTGATCACGACCCAACCCAAATCATCCCTGTGCGATGGCCAAGTCATTCTTTATATTAAAAAAATACAGATATCTTATATTAATACAGTTACTATAAGATGTTGTTAATTAAGTAATTGTTATAAGGTAACAATTTATGACAAAGCTGCTAGACAAATGTTCCCATGGATAGGTAGTGGTGGATCATCAAACTTAATTCGCTTGGTAATCTCAAGCTAATTTGGCTTACTCTTTATTGATACCTATAATAAAATGAGTATTTCTACATGCAGTTTCAAGTTAGGCAAGTTAGTAGAAATCGAGTTTTATGGATACCCCCTTGTAGTAACTACAGAACTATTGACTTGGTTAAACAATTGATCTCATAACTTTTTTGTGGTGTAACAACTGCTATGATGCGAGACTTGCACCTTTTTACATGTAATGTTTTTGATGGGATCTCATCTCTTTTTGTAGGTATTTTTCTTTTTTTTCTTTTTGGGTACTACTTCTTGTACGTCAGCTACCATTTTTCTCATAGCTCACTCCCTGTCTTTATGGGCTTTTTTCCGGGGCTTTTATGGAACAATTTTTGACAATTCTGGACGGTATTTGCGTCTTAGTCTATTATATTCTAATATTGCAGATTCCTGCGCTTTAATGCTACCGAAATCGATATTTACTAGACACAATAACAGTCGCTAACATGACAAAGAAGTAAAGATTTTTTCACCACACTGCTCGCAAACACGCTGTTTGTCCTTCAATTTCAGAGCGCAAAACTGTGTTTTAATCTCTAGAGGTTAAAGTTTTTTTTTTAATCTTCTGGGTAGACTAAAGCAATAACTTATACGGCCTGAGAGTGCAATAAGCTTTTTGACGTTTGAACTAGACAGTACGTTCGAAAACTCAATGTTTCAAACAAATTCATACACATTAACCTTTCATAATATTATATTCAATATGCTAAAATCCAAATTAAATACCTACCACATTTTGTTGAAAAAGGATTTTAATTAAAAGTTCTAAAAATACGTCAAATAAAAACAATAGGAAAACAAAAGTGTTGACACTATGCAAATTTCAGAACGCATCCGAATATTTTTTTCTTTTAAATCTAAACGAGTTCGGTCGTGTTTTGTTTTCTTTCACTCTTAATTTCAAGTTTTCGGGTACTTGCGAGATGCGAAAGTGGGATAATTCCGAAAATCACAGAAAAATTGCCAATAACTACATGAGTCTCATTTTGGAATTATTCTGAATTTTTAAGCATTGCAACGCCAAGATAAATATTTGAGGTTATTGTTTTATTATTTGTTATTTTTTTGGAAGTTGAGGACTTGCAAATAAATACCTTCTAATTTGTTATGTTTGAGTTTTATTTCGCATGTTTCCTCGCTTTAGTGTGGTGAAAATGTTGTGTTTCACTCGGCAGCAAAGCTTGTTCAACTCTCGTGCCTTAAAACCCTCGCATCGCTCAAGATTCCATTTTATGAACCACTCGCTGCGCTCGTGGTTCAAATTCTGGAATCTTTCGCTTGCTCGGGTCTCAATATTTGCACGAGAGTTAAACAATCACTTTGCTCCTTAGTAAAACAAATAACTATTTTATTATTTTAACCCCAACCTATTATTTCGTTCATACGAAACACCTACGTTGAAATTACCTACACAACAATATCCAAATCTCTAGCAAATCAAATCCCTAAACAAATTCGTAATCCTTACAGACGTTGAAAAAGACAAATAATCGCTTCAGTACGCACACGAGAATCGCAAATTAATTCTGAAACACCCAAATAGCCATCCATTACCTACGGCGCACGGGCAACTGACTGTGACTGTCACACGGTGGCGTTGGCGGTGCGCGTCTGCGCGGCACTACCCGCGTCTCACCCGCGCCATTTTAAAATACGACTGTATTATTAAAACGCCCAGTATTACATACCTACATTTATTACAAACCACAATTATTCTTTTTTTTTAGTTTTTGATATTCGGGTGATTCTTAAAAAAAGTTCAGCAAAAGAAAATAAAAAAGTTTTTTTTCTTTACTGTTTTTCGCAATGTACATCGAAAGTATATACCAAAAGCATATTTTTGATGAATGTGGACAAGCTTAATACCATTGGAAAAGGCAAAAAAAAATTGCATGTAAACACGGTTGTGACAATGTATGACACGGACGTGACATATTTGCAATAAATGTTAAAATTGATGTGTTCAAATTCGTAATATCATAATTTATTATGATTAATCAATAAACTATACCAAAAGCATATTCTTGATGAATCTGGATAAGCTTAATACCATTGGAAAAGGCAAAAAAACCATGTAAACACGGTTGTGACAATGTATGACACGGACGTGACTTTTTCCAATAAATATTAAAATAAAATTGATGTTATTAAATTCGTAATATCATAATTTATTATGATTAAGCAATAAAATAAAGCAACGAAATGGTTTCATTAACAGTATTTATTTGTATTTTGCTTCAAAACAGTAAATAATTACTTAGATATCCCTTTTACAAGGGTCGTCTGAAAAGTTTCTGGTCTGACAATGGAGAATAACTTTTTAAAAAAAACCTCCTTGGTACTACAACCTTACTTTTTTCTGATGTTAAATGTCAAAATTGGCGCCATATTATCGATAAGTTTTTTTATAATTACTGATTTCCTGAAACAATACCAACAACATTTCAAATATGCCAGATACAAATTTTGGCTCGGTGGACAGAGATTTTCAAGAACGAAGGGGTAATTGGGGCCTATGTTGAAGAGCAAGACGGCAACTACTACTTGGTCTTGTTAAAATCATGGGAGCATCGTAGGGACAATTGTATAGCCTTACAAGTTACAAGGAGCCTATGTTGAAAAGTAAATAAAAAATATAACACAAAACGACTTGTTTCTATGTCATATGTCAGGCCAGAAACTTTTCAAATCCATGGGAAAATGGACAAAATAAAAATGCTCAATAAATAGTGTAAACTAAATATTCTAAATCATCTTTAATAACAGTTTAGATCCGTAGATTATCTAAATGAAACGAAAATGTCACGACCACGTGTTATATATGTCACAACCACGTACTCAATAAGTCCATGGCCGTGACGTTTTTTTCATATCGTGGTTGTGACAATTTGAGACGTGTTCGATATAACCTAAAAGCTAGCCATGATCTCACAAATCTTAATGAATTATCAGGAACTACACTGTGTGAGGTACATGTTATGTTTCAAACAATAGTGTGACATTGTTACTTACGTTTAAAAGCCAAACACGGCGTTGACGTGTTAAGGTTGTCCCTTTTTAGAAAAAAATACGGAGAATTTTTTCTTGAGACACACATAACGTTTAGTTATTTGCAAATATGACAACAACACAATGTTGCTGTTCTAAAAAAACATAAAAAGGGTTGCCAATATTAAAGACACTTTTTTACAGAGATCCGTATTTTTATAGTAACGTACACGGTCGTGACACAAAAACTACTCACACATTTTATTCTGATGTAAATCATAAATAGTAATGGTTATTAAGATTTCTATAGTATTATCTTATAAATCAAACATTAATCTTGCATAAATGCTGTAATATCTTGCATGAGAATTTGACAATTCACCAGAAAAAAAAATTATATGTTCGAATTCGGCAATCTCACACAACACGGTCCGTGACATTTTGGGGTTAACAATTTTTTTTTATAGCTGGCTAATAACTTTATGGCAAAAATGATGCTCTGACATGATATTAGTGGTAATTTACTACGTGAATGAATACACACTTTATATATTTTCCCACAAAATATATTCGATTCTTACATATCACAGAAAAAAATTTAAGAATAAGAATCACCCATTCTTGTTTATATAGGTATCTGATTTATTTTGTACTGGCATCATTTAAAAGTTACTTTTTGTTTAACAAGCACTGCGTACTCCCAACCCCGCGTTTGATTTAAAGTAATTTGAACTTTGTTGTACTACAAATACATTTCCAATTCGTTTGGCTAGGTTGTCCGTAGTCATATTTGATAATCAGACATCGGATTCCGTGGGGCGGAACATCTTGACAGCTAGGGACTTCCTATATCGATATACTCATTCATCGATACCTTGTTCTAAATACTAGTGAACACACAAAGGTTTGCTTATAAAATATTTGTTTATTAAAAGAGTATTTATTACCTATATAATAAAATAGAAGCTAAATTTTTTAAAAATTTATTCGTCACATTTTTTTTCATGACTGTCCGATCTATTATTGTTAAAGTAAACTACCAGAATTTTCCATATTTTCGGGAGTTAAGCGTTTCTGTCTTGGCTGAAAAATCCATTTCAGGTGTCTAGAAGACTTCAATTTCTGTGAAGGTTATAGGAGCATAACAAAATTTCATAAAGTGATCAATAGTTACAAAAACACACACAATGTTGGGGGCTGTCACTAGTGTATAGAACTAATAACGATAAACGAGTTTTAGAATTATAACTAACGTGAGACTCAAACATATTTAAATATTTATCACACGGGTTACTCACGTAATTTAAGTCGATAATTGCTCGACATGTTTCGTCGGTCCGCAGTGTACGCGTGTTGTACGTTGCCAGGACCAAAGGTAGACGGTGGTAGCCGGATCTTTGCCGGAGATTCTTAGCACCCGCTAGCACCCTGGCCGTATTTTACGGTAACTACGTTTATAATGATGATTTGCGCAGTGGACGTCTTATGGCTGATATGATGATGATGATGACAGGGTGGAATGGAAATAGATTTTGGGTCAGGAGGGCCGCTACCAGATTCCGTGCTGCTGGAGGGCCTTCAGAGATTATCCCTCAATTTGGGATTTATGAAAATTGGGATTAGCATGAAAACTAAAAAAATAACAGAATTTAAAACTTGTAGGTATGGGACCAATAAAAATATTTGGCTAGAAAATCCACAATCCAAAGAACTCTTTGTTCCAACCCGCTTCATTCCGCCATATAAACTTATTTGCAACAACCGCATAATTAATTTTGTATTAGCATGTATTTGTATGGGATTACAAACTTATTTCAGTAGTTTGCATAACTTTAAAATCTGGCAGAAAATTCCAATTTTCAGATTTTTTTTGTAATAGGTAGGCTATAAACTACTTATGTTTCAAATTTTGAGCTCCTAGGCCATCTAGAAATACCTTAGATTATTGATGATCGGTGAGTCAGTGAGTGACAAAACTAAGGAACTTTGACATGCGGTAATTTTTAAACTACAAGTTATAATTGAAATCAAACAAGATTATTATGTAACTCATGTTATGGCCTACACGTCGCAGAAAATTCAGACTTCTAGCTGTAACCAGCGCGAAATTACAGACGGTTGAAAATGGCCTGAACGGCTTCGAGAAAAGGATGGTACGGCCGTGCCTTTTTTTTGCTCGACTTGGCGGGGGCACTGCCGTGCCCCCAGATCAGTCTATTTCAAATGTAATAAAATTTTATTGCGTGGATTAATCCCTGAAGGGGCTAGTGACGAATTCGTCACAACCAATTTTGACTATAATCACTATAATTTAAAATGACTAAAGTTTTTACTCGACAAAAATTTTTTTTACTGCATGTCCAAGTTAAGGTTTGCCACGATGGCAATATTTGTAACTATCATTAAAATAAAACCGTTACATAATTGACTCTATGCAGATATAAAAACTCTTCCTGCATTCGATGATTCAAATCATAATTTCCCGCTTTGAAATAAATGAATCGCATAAAAATAAAACGTGTTTAAAATTGATTTCACAACCGCATAAATCATTCCTTTTTCCTATTTGAAACTCCATCTCTGTTTCTATACCTTCTTGAATTTATTTTCAGAAGTCAGAGGGACTTATGGGCCATGACGGTTCCAACTTTTTCTGTACGGGTCCCCCGGGACCAAGGCTCGTGGAATACGTAACCGCATTAATATTAATATAGATCTTTGGAGCTTCTAGCTGTGGTGGTTCGATGTGTCTGATAATATTTGCTTTTATGTTCGCGAATGTGGGATAACTTTGTTCGGAAAAGGGAACACTGGATGCAAAACTTTTCCGTCGAAGTGCCATCTTTGGCTCTTCACTTAGAAACTGAAAAACCTTATAAAATAGATAACTTTACTGAACCTATGGGTTTTAGGGTTCCGTTGTAACCTTGAAACCCTGATAGTTTCTCTATGTCCATCTCTGCCTGTCATTCTGCAACATCTCAGGGACCGTTAGTACTCGAATGTGACTCTTATTAATTACGCAGACAAGGTGGTAGGTAAAGTGAGGATGATTTTTCTTATTATGTACGTATATAATAGTCAATATTTTTTAAATAATTTCAACAATTTTCAAATTGGGCCAACACTATCACAAATTAGGGACCGCATAAAAAAATATGAGAACAAATACGTGTATCGGAAACGAAACCTACATGCAAATAACACCCAAATCACCATCAAACATTTGACCCAATTACCCAACAGCTTTCATTTAGCTTTGGCACATTAACTCGACAAGAGATTGGCGGTCTGTTGCCAACTTCGGCAAGATTGGTGTCAGTCGACGGCGATTGGCGAAATGATTGATGGCAGGGGAGGCGTTCCAGGTCAGTGTAAGTACCATGGGGGCTATTAAAAAGACCCTTCAAATGTAATCGGGAAAGAAAACTTCGCCTGATTAGCCGACATTAGGAAAATAGCCGACGTTCGATTTTTTTGATATAAAGATACAAAATAGATGTCAGTTAACGAATTCGATGTCAAGATAAAACATACTAGTATTTCATAAGCAAAAATAAACAAGAAACTATATCAAGCAAGGAACAATGAAAAATTGCAGAGATGAATTTCAGCTCAGCTGACTGTACTACAAAATATTAAAATAACCGGCTTTTAGGGCAGGTTGTATGCAAAACAAAAACGTGGCGATGTCAAGCGAATATAGTATTTAAAACTCGCTACGAAGGAAAATGTGCTTTTAAACGGAAAGGGCTTAAGTCGCACGCTTTTTCATTTGAATATGTCGTTTTAAGAAGTGTAATGTTATGACAAAGGTGAATTCCTCAGTCCTTGCTCGGCAACGGAAATTTTATCAACATTCCG
>JALPQI010023550.1:0-23052 GCA_025490895.1 Thaumatotibia leucotreta
GTCTTACGGCCTGGCCACGACATTGGTCTAAGGCGACCAGCGGAGAGCGAATCCATGAGTTGGAGCGGAATGCCGACGTGGGTACGAGAGGGAGCACCTTACGTTTTCCGCTAAGTTGGTCGCCTTAGACCGATGTCGTGGCCGCGGCGTTATGTATTTACCCATACAAGACAACTTACCAAGGCATCCCTGCTAGCGTTGACGTGCGACTGTAATTTATTTGCTTCATCGTCAGCCTGTGACTGTGTGGTCGTCAGATCCTTGTTTAACTCTTTCACCTTCTGTTGCAGGTCTTTGATTGCCTTGTCCGCTTCTTCTTCCGTTTGTATTTCTTTTGTCTCCATTTCTGAAATGTTAGGTTTTGTTGATTTTTATATTTTGAAAACCATGGCTATTCAACGCAGAAATGCTGTGAGTGTTATGAGCACTTTTGTACCGGGAATGACGATGGGCAGTTTATTTGTTTAGTATATTATTTTTACTCTTTTTTTTTTAAGTTAATTTTAATTTTAATTGATTGTGAGAATTATAGTAAACTGTATGCTTAGCATATCATTGGTACGTCAGTATGTCGCCGCGAGATAGATTTTCCATCTTTTACTTACTATATGAATAAAAGAGGGATGGATAGTTTATCTCGCGGCGACATATTGTCACACTAATCTTGTGCTAAGCCTACAGGTAAGTAGATATATTTACACAATACAGCAGCTTTTCGTTTCTGAAATCCATTAACACGTTCGACGCCGGTGACACGCATATGTGACCGAAAAAACTGTACTCCTATGCCAGTGACACACATACGTGATCAAAGTAATCTTATTCTTATGCCTCTAACATAAATCAAGTTCTCACTCCTATGCCAGTTGCATAGAAATGCGAGCGTTTTTGACACCGTGCTGTGTCGCCGGCATAGGAGTACAATATTTTCGGTCACACATGCGTGTCACTGGCATAGGATTTCTATCAGATAATTTCGATCGGCATAGTATAAGCGCTCAGTGAAACAGTACCGGAGGCAAACGTGTTAATCCCTTGCATAAACTTTTTGGTAGATCTTACAGTTGCAATTAGAATTGCAGTAAGTACGAAAAAAGATCACTTATTTCAAATTCTCCTTGCGTTTACATGCTATGTTGACGCGTGCGTGACCTTAACTCTCGTGGAACTACCTATACAGAGTGTTTTTTTTTAAGTGGGGCAGTATGGGGAAATCGGAAACTATAGAAGATACAAGGAAGCTGTCTTAGGAGACATTAGGTATTTTTTTGAGATAACAATTTTGACATTTTCAAAATTTTGGTCAAGTGCGAGTTGTACCTAAAAATTAATAATATTGATAAAAAAAATTTTTGACGCAGATCGACTTGATTTCATGCGTAGAGAATTTTATTGTATTGGATGAAAAAAATCTGAACAGCAGAAGTTAGTCAAATTTAAGAAAACCTTTTCTCATATTACATCCACTGTGAAGTGTCTACTAGGTACTGCAAGGTCAATATTTTAAAAAGTATTACTTACACTTTTCGAACACGACATTTGAATTTATAACGTTTTATTTAAGTTCAAAAGGACTTTAATAAGTTACATGTCGCGAGCTCATAAAGTTCCAAATTCAAATATCATGTTCGAAAAGTGTAAGTAATGCTTTTTTCAATTGCAGCAACTACCTTGCAGTAGTAGACACTTCACAGTGGATGTAATATGAGAAATGGTTTTCTTAAATTTGACTTACTTCTGCTGTTCAGATTTTTTTCATTCAATACAATAAAATTGCGTCAAAAAGGCCATAGTCGGATTTTCATAGTAAGTCAGCCTTTAAATCAACCAGACTCTAGTATTTTTTTGTGAGTACCTCTTATGGTGAAGAATATTTCTGCTGAGTATCAACGTCCTATCGGTGACAGTTTTTGACTTATGATTTTTTTTAGTTTTTTCTTTAATGTGTTGTATCTCAGGATGTATAAAAGTGAATTGCTTCAAATTTTGAAATAATGTTCTTTATTTAGATATGCATCGAATTTAAAAAAATGAATATCGATTGTCGTATAAAAAAAAGAAAAAAAAAGACCAAAAAATTTTTCATATTTTTTTTTGTGTACCTATGAAGTAGTGACACCTCTATTTTCTTTTTCTAATTATAGACCATACATTGGCCTACTAGTTGCCTAAGTATCAAAATTTTCCAAGCGGTACTTCTTACCAAAAATCGGCAATATGTGTGGTCAAGTTCTGCATTCAATCGGTGTTTTTCAATGTAGTATACAAACTCTTCATTTATATTTGAGTTTTCTTATCAGGTTATCTTATTTAAGAGTAAATGCTAATGACAACTTAATGTCATCATGATGCAAGCTGTTTATTTCATTATTAATCGGCCGTTTATTATTTTAACTAGCGTAATTCGATATTATTTATGAGATATTCATTAAAAATAATATATTGCAGTTAAATATTATCGAGATACGCTAGTTGAAATGGTAAACGGCCGATTAATAATGAAATAAACAGCTTGCATCATGATGACATTAAGTTGTCATTAGCATTTACTCTTAAATAAGATAACCTGATAAGAAAACTCAAATATAAATGAAGAGTTTGTATACTACATTGAAAAACACCGATTGAATGCAGAACTTGACCACACATATTGCCGATTTTTGGTAAGAAGTACCGCTTGGAAAATTTTGATACTTAGGCAACTAGTAGGCCAATGTATGGTCTATAATTAGAAAAAGAAAATAGAGGTGTCACTACTTCATAGGTACACAAAAAAATATATGAAAAATTTTTTGGTCTTTTTTTTTTCTTTTTTTTTATACGACAATCGATATTCATTTTTTTAAATTCGATGCATATCTAAATAAAGAACATTATTTCAAAATTTGAAGCAATTCGCTTTTATACATCCTGAGATACAACACATTAAAGAAAAAACTAAAAAAAATCATAAGTCAAAAACTGTCACCGATAGGACGTTGATACTCAGCAGAAATATTCTTCACCATAAGAGGTACTCACAAAAAAATACTAGAGTCTGATTGATTTAAAGGCTGACTTACTATGAAAATCCGACTATGGCCTTTATTTAATCAATATTATTATTTTTTAGGTACAACTCGCACTTGACCAAAGTTTTGAAAATGCCAAAATTGTGATCTCAAAAAAATACCTAATGTCTCCTAAGACAGTTTCCTTGTATCTTCTATAGTTTCCGATTTCCCCATACTGTCCCACTTAAAAAAAACACTCTGTATACATATTATTAAACATGGCTGTACATACCTGCTAACACTATAGCCTCCTCAATCAACTTGTTCCTCCTATCAATTTTCTCCTTATTCTGGTTCTCTAGGAAGTTAAACTCATTCAATTTGACCTTGTTGTAGGTCATCTCGTTCTCTATCTTCTCTCTCTCTTTGTCGAAGGCGGATTTCCGTTCGTAGATTTCTATGAGTTCCTTCTGTTTGTCTCTTACTGTTTGATCGTGGGTTGCTGAAAAATTAATTCAATTAGAATAGTTGGTAATGAAAATCATTATTATAAAAATCGATCTTATTTTATCATTAGCATAGATCGGACTTATCGTTGCTAAAATGCTAAATGCTAAGTTCTAAATGCAATTGAAAATATAGACTGAGAAAATTTTGTATCAATAAAAGAGGAGTGTCTTTTCAAAAGGGCTTATTTCCACTTTGTCAAAAGAGATTATTTCTGTTTCGAAAACAAAGAAAAAACAACCCTTGTGGACAGAAAATAAGCCCTTTTGAAAAGACACTCCTCAAATACAACTCATACAAGTAGGAGCTTTTTTGCGATGGGTAATCTGTTCTATGGTCATTAGGATTCTAAAATTGTATATAAATCAAAACAAATCAGGGAAAAGGTATACACATCAATTGTGCCCCAAACTAAGCAAAACTCATTTTGGGTACTGTATATGATACATAATAGAAAAAAAGTGTGAGAGCTAAAAAATAAAAGCACATAATTTAGATTGATTGAAAGATATATCCCTGGATTCTCATATAGGACCTCCATTTTTGTATGTGGTTATCTCATGAAGCTAGTCAGTTTATGAATATCCAAAAAAACAGAATTTTAACAATTATAGAAATCAAGGCAAATATAAACTAAATTAAACTTACCGATGCTTTCATTCAATTCCTCAACAGTTCCATCAAATAATGATTTAATAGTATTTGTCAAATCTTTTTCTTGAGTCTGGAAATTCTCCAATCTGAGAAAGAAAGAAATGTATTTGTAAAATATCGATACCAACAACATACAAAGTTCTGAACAAAACTTTGCACCTTAATACATTGTTGTCATCAATATATGAAGGGTTCATGGAAAAAACATCAAAAATCAGGGCAAATTCACACTTTATTCTGTTAAAAGTAAGGTGGTTTTTCCTTCTGTAATTTGAATTGACTAGACATGTTTTATTGGCGATCATTGGGGGAGGCCTATGTCCAGCAGTGGACGTCTTTTGGCTGAAATGATGATGATGATGAGACATGTTTTTTCCGTGGACCCTTCATATGTTATCAATGTGTTGTGGATTTACCCATAAATAATACCCATGTATATATCTCTGTTAGGTTCCAATGCAACTTACTTGACTTTAATCTTCTCTCTCTTATTCTCCAATCCGACAATGCTCTTCTCCATTGTCTTAATGGTCTCCAGTTTGGCGGAAACCTCCTCTATCTCTTTGGACAGCTCCTCAATTTTAGCATTCACCTCAGTAATGAGAGTTTCTGTGTTCTCAACGTCGAGTTTCTTCTTGTCTAACTCTTCTTTCTTCTCAAATAGATGGTCTACCTCTTGTTCTGCAAGGATGATATAAAATAGAATCATGATTTTGATGAGGTGTCAAATATAATCTGAATGCTACGTGATTAGTTATACGTCTGTCTACGACTTGGTTGCAAGTAAAGGATTGTATTATAGTCACCATCAGGGTCGCGTTTCATAAAGTTACAATTTACAATTTTGCTGTTTGCCTCTCTTTCTAGCCAATATGTGCGTGCGTTAGAAAGCAAACAGCGAAATTGTAAAACGTAATTTACACTCTTACCACCATAACTTGTATTGTTTGATATTTGTGACTACCCTGGCTGCTCCAATATACCTGATGGCAACTGTCCAGTTACATATGATACAGAATGTATCTAAAAAACAGTATGGTAACCGCTTGTATGGTAGCCAACTTAGAATGTCTGAGAGGGCTAGATTTAAGTAATTTTCGAAATTTTAATTTTTTTTCCTAAAATTTCCTTTCGTGCCTTGAAATTACATGTCGTACGTAGGATGCCCTGAAAATTTCGGGAATTTAATACTTAGGAACGAATATTTGACATGTGTTATACCTCTTTCTTACAAGCATAGTCTCATTATTCGAAAACACTGGCCACTTAGAAAAAAAAAACAATGTCCGATTTTCAATTGTTTTTTAAAGTCGTTGAGTCGCTGGTGAAAATGGAGCTGTCCCGCGAAAGTTTTAGAGCAATGATTTATTATGACTTTAAAAGTGGATTAACACAACAACAATGTGGAGACCGATTAACTATTGCTTTTAGTAGTGAAGCACCTTCAAAGACGACCATATACAGGTGGTATTCGGAATTCCAACGTGGCCGTGTGTCTCTTGCGGATGACGTACGTGAGGGTCGACCGAAAACGGCCGTTACCGATCAAAACATCGATGTTGTTCGCCAACTGATAAAGGAAGATAGGCATGTTACATATCGGGAGATTCAGGAGACTTTAGGCATTGGAATGAGTTAGGTACAAGTTATTTTACAACAAGAGTTGGGCGTGCGGAAGTTATTTTTCCGGTGGATTCCCCACTTGTTATCTGACGACCAGAAAACGGTACTTGTCAATTGGTGCCGCAAAACTTTAAAAAGATTTAATGGAGGAAGCTCAAATGCCGTTTTTAGTATTGTGTCAGGTGACGAATCATGGATTTACGCATATGAGCCTGAATCGAAAAACCAATCTCGAGTTTGGGTTTACGAAGACGAACCGAAGCCGACAAAAGTTGTTCGTTCTCGCAGCACGATCAAAAAAATGGTAGCCACGTTTGTCTCCAAATCGGGTCACGTGGCGACTATCGCTCTTGAAGATCGAAGAACTGTCAATGCCGATTGGTATATAGGCGTTTGTTTACCGATTGTTTTTGCTGAACTGCGAAAAACTAACCCTAACCGCCGTATTATACTACACCATGATAATGCCAGCCCTCACACCGCTCAGAAAACAGACGACTATCTGAAGGGCGAAAACGTCGAATTACTGGACCATCCTCCGTACAGCCCCGACCTAAGTCCCAACGATTTTTTTACTTTCCCGAAAATAAAGAATCGGTTGCGTGGTCAGCGTTTTCAGACCGCGGAAGAAGCAGTCGACGCTTATAAAATGGCCATTTTGTCAACCCCCACTTCAGACTCAAAGCCTCAAAGACTCAATAACTGTTTTAAAAACTGGTTTCAGAGAATGAAAAAGTGTATTACACAAAGGAGAATACTTTGAAAAACAATAAAAGTACTTTTATTTCATTAAAATGCGTATTTTTTCCGATTCCTGAAACTTTCAGGGCAACCTACGTATTTAGTCAGGGCATTGGGATAAATGAAATGGTTTATTTGAATAGGGCACCCCATTTTAACCAACTCACTTATGCTAACAATTTTAATGCTTTTTAGAGACTGGTAAATCCACAAGCCATATCTTGTAGTGTGAAATAGGCAAGACAGATGTTAATTGGCAGAAAGATCTTGGAAAATTAACTAATACACATGTTATTTCAGTTCAATTGCGTATTTATAAAAATGAAACTCACCAAGCATTTTAATATCATGACTGTATTCCTTCCTGAGTTTCTTAAGGTGTTCAAAGCATTCACTGTACTTCTCGGAGTCAAAGATCTCATCAAACCGTTCCTTAACTTTCTGCCCATCATCCAGTGGCCAGGTTGAGTCTTCTTGGTGACAGAATATGACGGAGTTCAAGATGGCATCGGAGACACCTGAAATTACAAAAAAAGTGAAATGAGTAAGTGTTTTATTGGCAACAGTGTTTGTGTCTGGACTGAAAATTGACATTATTACTAACTTTTTTTAATGCTCTCATATCTAAATGGGGATTTATGGCTCTTAGGCATTGCTAGCATTATAAACAGACAATACCTTAGCTGTAATGTAGGTGTAAATAAACTATCACATATTGACTCATATTAGCACTAGGACTATACTAACACTGGATTCTATTGTCAGAAATATTGTTAAAAAAACCTTAATTCACTGGCCACAAGGAACCAGAATAAACTGATTGGTATACATTTCATTAGATTTAACTGTATTAACCTCCTGCCTTCAATCAAAACAATAAAATATGCAGTAAATTGTGAATGAATTTCCAACACTGAAACAGAATAGAATTTCTTTTGTTTGAGGAGACCTCTTAAAAGCCTCTGAGCAGCTAGAGGTTAACAGAGAATTTGTTTCTTATCTTATTGGTCGGGCCGTTATGGATACAGTCAAGTGCAAAAATAAGTATTTAAAGAATTCGCTAATAAATATGTTATGACGTGCTTATTACACAGAATTAGAGTGCATTGGGACATATTTATGAACATTTTTTGCCTTTGACTGTACACTTTCGATCCATTGGGGTCTTTTGTGTAATGTGAATTTGTTTCTTACCAAGAGCATCATGCATCCGCAGATCCATGTCTAACGTGACATCCCTAGACTCCCCTTGCTCGTTGGTCAGCCGCAGCTGGGAGCTCAGGGTCTGGAACTTAACCTTGCGGTCCGGCAGAGCTGTCACCCGCATGGCTCGGGACACCTCCAGCTGTTCATCATTTGGTGCTAAGATCTGAAACACAATTATTTTATTTAATGGTACTATATTATACTTCCTGCCACACAAAGAAAATTGCCAGTGCATTTTTAATTAGTAGTGTAGGAAATAGGATAGAATATCATTTGTTTCAATGGCCTCCGAGCATCCAATAGGCCCCTGGGATGTTGAACCATGAATGTAAGTTGCAACTATGTTTACTCATCTCGACTTGGAAAATGAGTAAAACATTTTCATGAGATGAGTAAACATAGTTTGTTATAGTATATTTAAGTGCTGATTAAATTATTAGATCTTATATTTTTGTCTATCATTGCAAATTAATAATACTAGAAAAAGAAGAAGAGCTGTTAACTATTTACTACTAGACTTGAATGCATAGCTTAACAACAACTACATATCCTGTTTCCAGTGTAGCATCCTGTTTCCAGTGTACCATCCTGTTTCCAGTGTAGTGCAATCCCAACCGTTGATGAAAAGAACCCTAAAATAATTTGCCATGGCTGTGAAAGACAAATATGTGTGAAGTGTAGTGGTTTGCTGGTGACTGAGTTGAGAGTGATACAGTTGCAGTCTCCGACACTGAAATACTTGTGTCCAGAATGTGTGCTGGGAGTTCGTCAAGTCCCTGCATTGAGAAAATTAGTGTCAGAATTAAAAAGTGAAATAGAAGAATTGAAAAAGAGCCGTAATGATGGTGCTAATATTGAGTCAGTCTTGCAAGAGCTGGAAGACAGGAAAAGAAGGAGTTCTAACGTAATCGTTTTTGGAATACCGGAATGTGGCAGCGCTGACGTGGAGACGCGTAAGCAGCATGACAAAGACCAGGTTATAAAGACCTTCTCATCTTTACCGGCTACTGCTACCAGCAGTGTTACCTTGACCCCTGTAGCTGTGCTTCGGCTTGGGAAACCTCGGTCTAATGCGCCTTCAACTACCAATTCTGGTGCTATCGCTGCAGCTCCCCGTCCTATTAAGTTAGTATTTGCAGGCAAATCAAGTGCTATACATGTGCTTAAAAATTGGAGCAAGTTGCCCACTGGCATTAGAGTCCAAAACGACCAGACTCCATACCAGCGTGATTACTATAAGCGACTGAAAGGAGAACTGGATCTGCGCACACAGAATGGTGAGAGAGATTTAAAAATTAAATATATAAATAATTCTCCTAGAATTATAAAAAATGATCCCACCGCAAAAAAGTAACCAATGGCATTATTGAATTAACCTTTTTATATACGAACTTGGCTTCCCTAATGGCAAAACGAGATTTATTACTTGTGGAGATAGACAAATTGAAACCTATTTTTATTGTTATAACAGAAACACACCTGAAACCGCAAATTACCGATAGTTTAGTAAACATTGATGGCTATACACTCTACAGGCGAGACAGAGACAACGGGAGTGGATGGGGGGGTGTCGCAATTTTTATAAGCCACTCACATCTTCAGATTCCAATACATTCGTCACTTCATCCTACTTTGAACAATGTTTCTGGGATTGAGGCTTTATGGATCAATATAACTTATGGAACTTTTGAACTGTTAATAGGTGGAATATATCGACCGCCAAATTATAACTTTAAGGAATCTGATAGAATATTATTCAACACAATTAAGGAAGCAGCTAATGGTGGTAAACCTGTATTTATTATGGGTGATTTTAACCTCCCTGATATAAGATGGCCCTTAACGAAAGTTGATGGATATAACTTGCTGCATGAGAAATTTATTGACATGTTTACAGATACTAGTTTACACCAGATTGTAACAGGAATAACACGAAAAAGAAACGACCAAGAATCTGTCCTTGACTTAGTTATGTGTAATGAGGAGGAATTGTGTACTAAGATGGAATACCGCGCGAACATAGGTAGGAGTGATCACTTGGTCTTATTAGCTACTATACAAATCCAAATACAGGACAGAAAATGGAGAACGAGCAAGCCGCCAAGAAGAGATTATTTTGTAGCCGATTATGATCAGGTGATGCAAACACTTGTGGCAGATAATAACCAAATAAGCCATCTGAACGCAAATGCTGCCTGGCGTGACTTTGTGCATAATGTAAATGAAGCGGTGAGTTTGCACGTACCGTTAAAGCCTTCCAGAACTACTCATAACAATAAAAAGCCTTGGATCAGCCCTACCATATTGCATATGATAAAAGAAAAATCTAAGTTGTGGGACAAATATATGACCAATAAAACGAATGAGAACTATATCCAATATCGAAAAATTAATAATAGTATTATCTCAGCCGTGCGCCGATCCAGACAGGCCTATGAAAAAAGTGTTATGGACCGGGGACCCAAGTCGCTGTACAGTTATGTCCGGAAGCAACTTTCATCAAAGGTGGCTGTCCCACCTTCGCTTAGAGATGACCTTACCCAGCAAATAACAAGTGACTGCCATGAAGTAGCTAATATATTTGCTAAACAGTTCGAAAAGTCGTATGTACGTGAACCAATCAATGAACCAATTCCTGATATTGCTGTAGCTAGAGTTAATAACTCAATTGAACACGTTGATTTCACCCCTGAATTAGTCAGTAAAACAATCATGAGTTTTGATGAAAACACATCAATGGGACCAGATGAAATACCAGTAGTGTTGCTAAAGAGATGTATAAAGCACCTAGCACCGCAACTTGCTCAGGTAATGACTTTGTCATTCTGTGAACAACAATTACCCTCAGATTGGAAATATGCTAATGTAACACCTATATACAAGAAAGGAGACAAACTCACGGCAGGAAATTATCGCCCCATAAGCCTCACTTGCATAGTTTGTAAGGCGATGGAAAAGATTATTGCAGTCGAATTGAGGAACTTTATAGCCAGAGAGCACATCATTATAGACGAACAACACGGGTTCATTCCGAAGAGGTCCACGGTAACTAATTTATTATGTTGTGTGGACCAGTGGACAAGCAACTGGAATGAAAAGCTTCCAACAGACGTTATTTACCTAGATTACGAGAAGGCATTCGACCGAGTCCCGATACGGAGACTCCTTGCTAAGTTGGAGCATTTCGGAGTACGCGGAAATCTCCTCAATTGGATAAAAGACTTCTTGACAGGAAGGAAGTTTCGTGTTCGAGTCGGAGACCACCTCTCAGATCCGCATGAAGTCCATAGTGGAGTTCCTCAGGGTTCTGTGCTCGGACCAGTTCTGTTTGGAATTTTCTTGACAGACCTTAGGCAGGTGGTCGAGTCGAATTTGTTTTTATTTGCCGATGATACAAAGATTATGGGAAACCCGCTTGTCAGCCATAACATCATACAACAGGACTTGGAGCGTATTCTACAATGGACCAAAGATTGGCTTATGACCCTCAATGCTGACAAGTGCACTGTGCTTCATATAGGTAATAAAAACCCTAAGAACGTATATAATATTGGCCCCACAAATCTACAGAGTGTTGCTTGCCAGCGAGATCTAGGTGTCCTTATATCTGACAATCTGAAATGGGAGGATCACATTTTAGGAATTACGAAAAAGGCTAATTCTGTTTTATATATGCTCAGAAAAGCCTTTCATTTCATAGACAAGCATATCTTTATTACACTCTATAAAACGTATATAAGACCCTTGTTGGAATATGCCTTCCAAGTTTGGAATCCATATTTTCAAAAAGATATTAACCTTATTGAAGGAGTTCAGAGAAGAGCCACAAAATTAGTACCATCGCTTCGCAACCAGCCGTATGAGGATAGGCTGCGGGAATTGGGTCTAACTACATTAGAGCAAAGGAGGCAACGCGGGGACTTGATAGAAACATATAAGATACTCACAGGTCACTACAACGTGCCAGCGTTAAGCCATATTTTCACGCGGAACGTAAATGACAGACTGAGAGGACACTCCCTGAAACTGACACAAACGCAGAGTAGCAGCAATCCCAGGCGACACTTCTTGTCTAATCGCGTAGTGAAAGTGTGGAACAGTTTGCCCGAATCAGTGATCAGTGCACCTTCAGTGAACTCTTTTAAAAACAGACTAGATAAACATTTTCAAAATAAACAAAACACAAGTGGACATTGATATGCACGTATCAGCTATAAGCTGCCTGTGCATTAATAAATAATAATAATAATAAATATATCAAATATATTCATCTTCGGTTTATGTGTACGCCCGGCATATAACATAAAGTAACCTCACCTCCAGTTTGACCTGTCCTAAGACTTCTGTTGATTTATTTACTTTAGCATCATGCACAAAACACTCATCACTGCTTCCAGGGGGCATTTTTCCCGTGATAGCATAGCGTAAACATTCAATAATCGTGGTTTTGCCGCAACCATTTTGACCCAATATAAGCGTCAAAGGGGTTTGAAATGTGATGCGTTGTTCGTCGTTTTTGTCCGGACCAAAGCTTCGTATGCCTCTCACGGCAAGAGACTTGATACCAGCCATTATTGGAGAGTCAACATATATAAACTGCTTATTGATAGAACTAGAGTATCCTAAAACTTTCGGCGTTTATGAAACGTTATTGACTTGACGCTTCTGCTCAACAAGGAAAAAGTGGCGGGCGGCGCGGCGACGCAACTTGTATTGGAAATGTTGCCCTTGTAAAAAAATAACTCTTGTAAAATATTAGGGTATCTACTCACTACATTAACTTTTTTTTTTCTAATTTAAAAATGTTTATATCGACAATGAGGGTTTTTGATACTTTTTCTGCCGCTATGGAGAGGTGAGATGGCAGCACCGAGCCGACCGTTTAACGAACTGTCAAAATAAATACGCGCATTTAATTTTCAACATATTTATAGGTTTATTTGTTCTGAAAACCATTACTTTAGGCATATTGTTACCTAAAATAAACAAATAAAATAGTTCCAAGTCAATTCTCATGAAATTAACGAAGTTAAAGTAATTATTTTTAATACCAGTGACTTTGCGCGCCTGTTTTATAGCTCCGTCTTCAGTTCGATGACCGTGTAATCGTCGTAATCCATTACAAAATAAATTCTCTTCCAAATAAAATAGAATTTCAATATTTTAGGCCCAGGTGCCTATGAATAGTATGAATCTGACAGTTGTCGAGACCAGGTGCGTACGAAGCGCCGCCTGGTGGCAGAAAAATTATCAAAAACCCTCATTTAAACATCAAACGGCTAGGTATGTACAAGTACATCCAGTTATATTCCTGCGCCACTGACTAACGGAAGTATTGTTATTATTTCCACAAGTAACTCAGTGGGACTTATTTTTTCAAAATAATATAATGATATTAATGATTTATCTTATTCAAGTAATAATAACACGCCATGCATTAAAGAAGTTAAAACGATAGAAGTCTAACTGCCAGGATTTTTACACGACTGCAAAATGGAGTGTATTGTTTATTATAGTTAGTTACAAATTTAGATTTCCTTATCATATTTCCTGAAGCTTGAATGTTTTCTGAAGTAACAAAAACAAAACGTACTAATCAAATAATTCAAATTGCAGATAGAGCATAATAAGCGAGAATAAGCATGACAATTTGCATCAAAATATGGATTAAAGGATTAAAATATGAATCGAACAAGTAAGACAGACTATGAGTGAAGTAAACACAAAGATGGCTGGATGAAGACTGCTTTATTATTTTAAAAACCTACCCACATATACATAATTTAGTAAGTCCACTACATCTTCCCTCTTTATGCAATGTAGATACAATTACATATACTAATTTTAAACTTAAGACTAATTACAGGCTATATCACGCCTATTTTACGAAGACAGGATTTGCAATCAAATTACTATGATCATAAAGTGTGATAGCTCTAAATCCTATAACTTCGCAAATGACGATATTAAAATAGTTTATACTAATGTTATATTTCCTTCCCGAAATAAAAATAAAAAAAACAAGTTGTAACTGTCTAAACTTAACTCTAAGTAGGCATACTAAATTACTTGTCTACTTTTGTTACGGTCACGTCTAAAAATATCATTCAATTAGATTGCCTCGGTCTGAGGCTTAAGGTTCACATCTACTTAGACATTTTTAGAGCGATTTGCAACTTAATATTAGTTAGATACAAAAGAAAAATACCGAAACAACAGATAAGAAGTAAATAATAACAACCTTAATTAACTGACTAACAATATGCACGGGGTTTTTTCTACAAGTATAAACCAAGACTGGTTTAAATTAATATGATTAAGAAAATAAGTATGTGAGATGTAAATTCACGCACCTGGTTTCTGTGCAGTTGGCACAAGGTTGATTTTAAACTAAAAACTCAATTATTTTCATTCAACCTTTAATATTCTAACTACGATAATATATGTACAGTCAAGTGCAAAAATAAGCATCGAAAGAAATCCGCTTACAAATATGTTACGACGTTCTTATTACACAGAATTACAGTGCATTGGGACATATTTTTGAACATTTTTGTATACACCTTATTTTGTCTTTGACTGTACCTGTAACAAAATACGATTACATAAGCTCGTTCTTTTATTGCTTTAGTTTCTTTTTAGCTTCGACTGCCGCGGCCCGTGGGATACGATGGCCGTTGTTGTTGTTAGGTATTTGGGCCTGACGGACCTGTTCGTGGCCGCCTTGTTCAGCGGGGTCTGTGGTCCCATCAAATGACTCGGATTCAGCTACGTCATCGTAAACGCTGTCGTCGCTAGAAGCCCTTGCATCATCATCGCTCATCGTCTCGCGGTGAGATGATGTCGGAGACGCGTCCTCGGGTTCTAGCTTGATCAGATGCCGCCTGTTTCTTCTGTAACGCTTGCCTGCCGCATCCGTTACGAAGTAGGAGCGCGGCTGTGGAGCCCGACTCTCGACCCGCGCCATGCGCCGTCGGCCGTTGCCGCCGTCCAACGCGATGACGTCATCACCCGGCTGTAATTCTGGCAGTGCGCGCGCGCGCTCGTCGTGCCATTGCTTACTTCGCGCCTGATTGCGGAGTATGTTATCATAGTCAACTGTATTGTCCCTTTCGGGTACCATTTTGTCTTCGTGAACCGGTAATCGCGTATTTAAGCGCCTGCCCATAAGCAGCTGCGCTGGGCTTGCGATTCCGTCTCGCGGCGAAGCCCTAAAATTTAATAAACCTAGATAAAAGTCCGTATCCGAACATAATGCCTTTTTTAATATCATTTTGATCGTTCGCACCGCTCGTTCACTGCGTCCGTTCGATTGAGCATAGTTAGGAGAGGACGTCGAATGCCTAAAGTCCCATAGTTCGGTGAATTTTTTGAACTCCTTAGAGCAATAAGCTGGACCATTATCTGAAATAAGTTCTTTCGGTATTCCGTGTCGAGCGAATTGATCTTTTAAGGCTACAATTACACTAGACGAATTAATAGATCTTAAGGGACATACTTCAACAAAATTCGAGAAGTAATCGACCAGTAACAAGTAGTATTTATTCTTGTGTTCAAAAATATCCGTACCTACCTTAGCCCACGGTAAGGCTGGAATTTGGTGCGGCACCATCGGCTCACGCTGCGGCGCAGGCGCGTGTTGCGCGCAGGTGCGGCAGCGGCGCACCGCGCGCTCCACGTCACGTGACATGCCCGGCCACCACATTACCTCCCTGGCCCGCCGCTTGCACCGGTCTATACCTAGGTGGCCCTCGTGCACTCGTGATACCATCTGTGACCGAAGGCTGGCAGGAATATATACGAGATTGTTCTTGAACAATACACCCTCTGTATACTCAAAACATTCCCTACTGTCCCATAGCGCTCGGACAGATTCATCTGATTCGTGCTTCGAGTTTGGCCACCCGTTTTTTATATAGTTTATTAAAGTTTGACATACCATGTCCTTGTGAGTACATTCTCGTATGGCTTCCATCTTGCTATCACTACAGCGCACGGATTGTAATAAAAAACAAGTTTGGTCCTCAACTTCTTGTGATATCTTGTCGCTCATTAGCTCCGGGAGTGCTGCCCGCGACAAAGTATCGGCAATAAACATGTACTTTCCGGGTTTGTATACCACGGAAAAATCATACCTTTGAATACGCAGCATCATGCGCTGTAACCGGGCTGGTACCGCATCGAGGGATTTCTTGAACAGCGCTTCAAGGGGCTTGTGGTCCGTTTCCACCAGTACATCTGTTTTCCCATACACGTACTGATGGAAGCGCTCTAGAGCAAACACTATAGCAAGCATCTCCTTCTCTATCTGGGCATATCGTTGCTGTGTGTCAGTGAGCGTGGCGGAAGCAAACTCCACTGGGCGGTCTTCCTGAAGGATAACTGCCCCTAGAGCACAACTACTCGCATCCACGGACAGCACGCAGGGCCGAGAGGGCGAAAACAGCGCCAGCACCGGCGCCGAGCACAGCGCCTGCTTCAGCGCGCGCACCACCTGTTCCTCGCACTCACCCCAGCACCACTCGGAGTCCTTTTTAAGGAGATTTCTCAGCGGAGCTACCTGTTCAGAATAAAAAGGTATGAACTTGGCAACGTAATTGACCATGCCCAAGAACCTTTCTAAGGAGTGCCTATCAGAAGGACTAGGCATTTCCTTTATCGCTTTTAATTTTTTTTTCATCAATCTTGACCCCTTCCGAATTAAATGTATGGCCTAAATATGTTACTTCTGTAACACGAAATTCACATTTTTCTTTATTAAACTTAATACCTACTTGGCTTGCTCTTTCGAGCAAGCTTCGCAACCGGCAGTCGTGCTCGTGCTCCGTAGCTCCCCAGACGATGATGTCATCGACGAACGAATCGACACCATCAAGATCCTCTAGCAACTGTCTTATTTTGCTATGAAACACCTCACTAGCCGAGTTTATTCCATACGGTAGTCGTAGGAATTGATACCGTCCGAATGGCGTACCAAATGTGCATAGATCAGCGCTATCATCATCTAACTGGATCATCCAGAACCCAGACCTAGCATCCAACTTGCTAAAGTAACGCGCCCCTTTTAATTTAGTCGCTATTTCAGTGACCGTTGGCAACGGATAATGCTGACGGCGAATTACGCGGTTCAATGGTCGTGGATCAAGGCATACCCGGAAACTGCCATCTTTCTTGGCCGCCATAACTATCGCGTTCACCCACGACGTAGGGTGAGTAACCCTTCGAATTACCCCCATGCTCTCCATGCGTGTCAACTCGGTTAGCAGCTGATCCCTAACGCCTAACGGTATTTTCCGTACAGGACAAATGCACGGACACGCATCGCTTTCAATCGGTATCTTATACTTACCCGGAAGTTTACCGAGGCCAGAAAACAGATCAGTGAATTCCTCAACTACTAGGGAGTAAACACGCGTTACTAATCCTAACTCCTCCAGGGCGTATTTACCTAAAATGCTTTGATAATCACCGTCTGCAATTACAAACTTTATCAAATAATCTTTTCCCCTATGCAGACATTTAATAAAGCATGAACCTATAATAGGTATATAATTACGGCAAAACGATTGCGCTTTCACATTGTCTAAAACTATATCAGAAAGCGAAAATCCAAGTTGGACGAAGTTATTTTTAGATAGAACATTTAGATCTGAGCCTGAATCTAACTTAAATTTATGTTGAACTACTTTACCTACACAAAATAATCGCAATGATTCATACCACTTAGAGTCCATGATGTGATTAACCTCTTCGATAGTGTCCAAATAATATAATTCGTCACTGTCCTCCTGCAGATGATACACCTTGTTAGGCCTACGCGCTGGACACACTTTTTTAAAGTGACCTTTATACCCGCACGAAAAACACTTTACACCTTTAGCCGGGCACCGAACGCCGCCGTCACAAAAACTTCCAGCACAAAACGCACACGCATGCTCCCTCGCTCTCCCGGCCGCTCCCGCGCCGCCGCCGCCGCCGCCGCCGCCGCCGCCGCCGAACGCGCGCGCGCCGCCTCCGCGCCCGCCGCGACGCGCCGACGCCGATCCGCGACCATAGCTCGAGCGACTCCGTAATAAGTCTACTGATAGACCACTGCCCGATTCACCCTTCACACCTTCAATCTGTTTGTTTTCCTCACTCGTTATCTCACTCGACTGACAAATCCGGATCGCTTTCTCCAATGTCAAACCTTCTGTGCGTAAGAGTCTATCCCGTACTACGCTATCCTTAATCCCGCACACGATGCGATCACGTAGCAAGCCATCTTCCAGGTTGTCAAATTCACACTGTTGACTAAGTATTCTCAAAGCGGTTACATATTCATCGATGCCTTCACCGGATTCTTGACAACGAGTAAAAAACTTAAACCGCAACATAATAACATTTGTCTTTGTACCAAAATGTTGATCGAACTTTTCAATTAACTTAGTAATTTCATCGCGGTCCTCGTCCTTGTCAAACTTAAAAGTAGTGTACACGTCGTAACCCTCGGATCCGATAAGATTAATCAATAAACTCGCTTGAACATCCACAGGTTCCTTGCACACGCCAGATGCCTTTAAAAACACTTTGAACTGCTTTAGCCATTTACGCCATGAGTCAGCACGATTGGCCGGTCCGCCTTCTAAAGTTAATTCCGCAGGAGGACGTGCGTGCTCCATTGTCCTCGATACCTTTTTAATAACAGTTCACGTAAAATATGGTTTATGAACACAACGAACACCTTATGACTTGTTAAAACCAAATATTTCCTAGCACCGCTGTCACCATGAAGTAAACACAAAGATGGCTGGATGAAGACTGCTTTATTATTTTAAAAACCTACCCACATATACATAATTTAGTAAGTCCACTACAACAACCCTTTATTAATGAGGGTTTTTGATACTTTTTCTGCCGCTATGGGGAGGTGAGATGGCAGCACTGAGCCGACCCTTTAACGAACTGTCAAAATAAAAACGCGCATTTAATTTTCAACATATTTATTAGGTTTATTTATTCTGAAAACCATTACTTTAGGCATATTGTTACCTAAAATAAATAAATAAAATAGTTCCAAGTCAATTCTCATGAAACTAACAAAGTTATAGTAATTATTTTTAATACCAGTGACTTTGAGCGCCTGTTTTAGAGTTCAATCTTCAGTTCGGCGACCATGTATTAGTCGTAATCCATTACAAAATCAATTCTCTTCCAAATAAAATAGAATTTCAATATTTTAGGCCCAGGTGCCTATCATCATCATCATCATCATCAGCCAATTGACGTCCACTGCTGGACATAGGCCTCCCCCAGAGAGTTCCACAAAGATCGGTCGTGAGCTGTCCGCATCCATTGGACACCCGCAACCTTTACCAGGTCGTCGCTCCATCTTGTGGGGGGCCTTCCCACGCTGCGCCGTCCAGTGCGTGGTCGCCACTCGAGAACACGCCGACCCCACCGGTCATCGGTCCTCCGGGCAATATGGCCAGCCCACTGCCACTTCAACCTGGCGATTCTTCGGGCTACGTCAGTCACTTTCGTTCTTCTGCGGATCTCATCATTCCTGATGCGATCTCGCAGAGAAACCCCGAGCATTGCCCTCTCCATCGCTCGTTGAGTGACTCTGAGCCTCCTAATGAGTCCCATAGTGAACGACCACGTTTCAGATCCGTAAGTAATCACTGGCAACACACACTGGTCGAAGACTTTCGACTTGAGACACTGCGGTATATTGGACGAGAAGATATTGCGTAGTCTCCCGAACGCCGCCCAACCCAGTCTGATTCGACGATTGATCTCCTTCTCGAAGTTGAACTTACCCAGCTGGACTGTTTGTCCCAGGTATACATATTCGTCAACAACTTCGAGTGTAGAGTTTCTAACTTTCACTGGAGTTGGTATCACATGGACGTTCGACATGATCTTCGTTTTGTCCATGTTCATCTTAAGACCAACATCTTCAGAGACTCTACTGAGATCATCGAGCATAGTACTTAAGTCCTCCATGGTCTCAGCCATGACCACTATATCGTCGGCAAACCGAAGGTGAGTGATGTACTCGCCATTGATGTTAATGCCAAATCCCCTCCAGTCCAGAACCTTGAAAACATCTTCCAGTGCAGCGGTGAACAATTTAGGAGAGATAACATCTCCTTGTCTTACTCCTCGCTGCAATGGAATCGGTTTCGAGCTCCGGTCCTGGAGGCGAACTGACATATTGGCGTTTTCGTACAGGCACTTCAACACTTCGATGTACCGGTAGTCTACTTGGCACCGCTGGAGAGACTGTAGTACAGCCCACGTCTCGATCGAATCAAATGCCTTTTCGTAGTCCACAAACGCTAAGCAGAGAGGCAAGTTATACTCTTCGGTCTTCTGTATAACTTGACGGAGCGTGTGTATGTGGTCTACGGTGCTGAAGCCTTTTCTGAATCCGGCTTGTTCAGGAGGCTGGAAGTCGTCGAGCCTGCGTGCGAGACGGTTTGTGATGACTCTCGAAAACAACTTATAGACATGGCTCAGAAGCGTGATGGGTCTGTAATTCTTTAACAGGGTGTTGTCACCCTTTTTGAAGAACAACACCACCACACCTCTGTTCCATGCCTTTGGCGTTTTGCCTCTAAAGATGGCGGAATTAAACAGCTTTTGAAGGGCCCTAAGGACTGGTTTCCCACCCGCCTTCAGGAGTTCGGCTGTTATTCCGTCATCGCCTGGTGCCTTATTGTTTTTGAGTTGTTTGAGAGCCATCCTAATCTCGTACAGGCTGACGTCCGGTATATCTTCGGTATGGTGTCGAGTCAATTTAGCTCGTGGGTCGTTAGCTAAATTGGAGATGGGTCTTCGTGTTGATGTGTACAGCTGTCCGTAAAAGCTCTCTATCTCACTCAAAAGCTCAGGTTTGGATGAAACGATCCTACCGTCCCCAGTCTTCAGCTTCGCAAGCCAGCTCTGACCAATAGACAAATCTCTAGCAAAAACTTTAGAGCCTTTGTTCCGGTCAATAGCCTCTTTAATACGGTTGGTATTAAATTGGCGTATGTCGCGGGTGATCGACTTGGAGATTTGTCTATTGAGCCGGCGATATGATGCGGCATCTTCTGGGGATTGTAGAACCATTTCACTCCTTTCCTTCATGAGCTTTAGAGTTGGATCAGAGAGCCTCTTATTGCCTTTCTTCCGCTGGGTCTTAAAGAACTTTGACCCAGTGGAATAGACAGCTGCCACAAACCCGTCGTTATACTCATCCACATCCACGTCGCTGGGTAGGCAATCGAAACGATTTTGCAGTTCGAGCTGGAAGCTCTCGGGGTTTTGGAGTTGGATCGGTGCTGGTCGGAGCGTAGACTTTATCAATCGAGATCGCTCTAGCTTGACGCTTATATTTAATATGCCCCTTACAAGGCGGTGATCGCTTCCGGTTTTAACCGCGTTGATCACAGAGACATCATTAAATATATGCTTCTTAGTCGACATGATAAAGTCAATCTCGTTTTTGGTTGCACCATCTGGGCTCATCCAGGTCCACTTCCTGTGTTCTCGCTTCTTGAAGAAGGAGTTCATCATGTAGAGTCCCTCCTTCTCCATAAAACTGGCCAGTAAGTGACCCCGGTGATTACGAGACCCAACCCCAAATTGCCCCACTCTCAGCTCATCATCGTTTCGCTTGCCCAATTTCGCGTTAAGGTCCCCCATAACGATGGTGAAGTAGGTTTCGGGACTGTGCATGGCTTTTGATATGTCCTCATACACAGCTTCTACCTCTTCGTCGGAGTGTGAAGAAGTCGGAGCGTAGACCTGTATGACCTTCAACGAGTACCGCTTGGATACTCTGAGTATAAGGTACGCCACCCTAGTCGACACACTCTCGATCTTCACCACGTTGCTCACGAGGGACTTGTGGACGAGGAACCCGACACCTCCCTGGGACTGTTGGTCGCCCTCCCGGAAATAGAGCAGGTTACCGGACTTGAGGGTTATCGTGTCCTCGCCCTCTCTTCGGACTTCCGATAGCCCAATAACGTCCCATCGTAACCCGCTCAGTTCTTCCTCGAGCTCAGCCAATCTCTCGTCTGTCCGCAGTGTGCGCGTGTTAAGTGTTGCCAGGGCCAAAGGTTGTCGGTGCCTATGAATAGTATGAATCTGACAGCTGTCGAGACCAGGTGCGTACGAAGCGCCGCCCTGGTGGTAGAAAAATTATCGAAAACCCTCATTTGGTTAATGTTGCTAGAGTTATTGTATTTACGTTCGAAATTCGAATACAAATAAATTACATTACCGATCAAAATTGGAAGGATGTCATTAAATTTTATTTCATTTCATAAAATAATACTACAGGTTTTAATTTATTTATTCCGATAAATGTATACTAAATAATAACAAGCATTTAATGCATATGATGTATATGTTAACAAAAACATACTATAATAAACTTGTGAAAATAGTTTTTGAACGTCGTGGCATGGTTCTTCTGTGTCTTTAATGCGCGCCCCAGCAATATACGATCTTATGATTTTACTTAAGAGTCTTAAGACATAGATTGGACGTAAATACGAATTTGTCTTTTTAAAAATTGACATGTAAGTTTTGATTTTAGGGGTTAATTAGATTGACAAATTAGTGTGGAGTGGTTCCTTTTTGCAGAACTTCGTCCGATTATAAATTATTAGGTCGTCGATAAATTTTGCTTCCAAACTGGACCAAAAAACGACAAAGATTTTTTTTAATTCACTGTTTATGTCTAGGTCGCGTTTTATAAAGTATTTACAATTTTGCTGTTTGCCTCTTTTTTCTAGCCAATAAGTACGTGCGTTAGAGAGGCAAACAGCGAAATTATAAAATGTAACTTAAAATGCTAATGGTAATTTGTTAGAAGTTAGAACTCCAAAGGAAGTACTTCATATTGGATGGCCTTTGAAGGTTGACGAAGGAAAACGTGGATCATTCTACAAAAAGATGACTTTAGGGAAGCTAGAATTAAGAAGAACACATTGAGAACGAGACAAAATGTATTCCTTAATAGAAACCCAGACTGTTCTAATATCGTTAGTGTTAATAATTTGTGTCCCTAGATTTAATTGCGATTTCAAGCCCGAGTTAGGTGCTGACGAGAAATTGATTAAAAACGATGCACCTAGTCATGTCAAGTGCATAATTAATATAATTGTTTTATATTTACTCTTTATCGATGGTATAATTATGTCTGTAAGTGTTTGGTAAATAATTAACACATACGAACACACGAAGTATAATGCACGATTAAATGCAATTGATTGGTTATTTCCATTTATTTTTTATCTTGGAATATCAACTGCATGATATTTCATATTAGGTACTTTATTATATTACT
>JALPQI010023552.1:0-12774 GCA_025490895.1 Thaumatotibia leucotreta
ATTCCTATCTGGCCTCAGTTCCTTCGGCCAGATATATCTACTTGGCCTGTAACCCTTCGTTTCCCGTCCTCTATAGTAATGTACTATTACAACAGAGGTCGGGAAAATGAGGATTTCTGGCCAAGTTGGTATAGATAACGAGGCCGGGAATCCGTTTTCACGCCGAGGCATGTATAGTGCTTTTCTCAAACATAAAAAAAAATAAAAAAAATAATGACAATGTTGTCGAAATTAAAAAAAGTTACTTTGCAGGCCTTGGCCAGAAAAGTGTTATAAAATTCCATTTCCATCCCAGTGAGTTACTGCGCCCTAAAAGCGATACTTCCGAGTCTATTTTAAGGAACGTAAAGACAATATTTCATTGCATGTTTGAGAAAAATACATGTATCTTTCACAGGCCCCTGTATTTGTCAATAAAGAGTATCTTTCGTTACGGATCTTCGAGTGAATCTTTTGCATCTTTCAGTTTTTTATGTAAAATACATTATAACCAGATATGAAACGAAAATTGTGTATTGCAAAACTTATATGACATGTTTATTAAGTGCGAATCAACACGATTGTCCAATTCGGCGGCGTTGTACGATACACAACAATGGATTTAGCGATTTTATTTGTTGTCCAAGAGACGTTTTCATACCGTAACCATGACAAAGGTTATTAAATTGAGTCACTTTTAAAAAATATATTGAATTTAAGTTGTAAAAGTAACAAATAAAATTAGATAATCTGCAAACGTAAAACTAAATTTAGCAATAAAAGAGAATACGTAGCGGAATTTATAAGTACATAATTGATTTAGATCGAAATTTAATTAGTACAATTCGTCGTAATGCCCAATGTGCATTTAATTGCACATAAAACGAGCCAGTATCGAGCTTTTCTTAACGTTTAATCAAATGTGTTCAGGTTTAAATTGTATAATATAATCTCTATTGCCATGGTGTTAAGGTGCATTTAGACCAAACGAGCGTTCGCTCATTCTATCCCCCACTCTACGAAATCCGTTTACACAAAACGTGTTTCGTAGAAATTCATTGATTTCGTAGAGTGAGGGATAGAATGAGCGAATGCTTTGTTTGGTGTAAATGCACCTTTCGATTGCATGTTTACATATTTTTGAGTACCGTGGCCGCTTCGATATATAAGGGTGCTTAGACAAGCCAATCGCAAACGCTTAATCGTCAATCGTAAACGAAAAGCAGCTAACTGTCTTTGTCGAACTAATATGAAAGAGTGACAGAGAGGGAAAACTACGATACGCTACTAAGCGTTAGCGATTGGCAACTTGGCTAAGCATCCAGATGGGGGCTGTACAGTCAAAGGCAAAATAAGGTGTATATAAAAATGCTCAAAAACATGTCACTTGAATTCTGTGTAATAAACAGAGATCGGAATAATGTACGTCATTATTCGCAATAATATGGACATGACTCCAAAGTTGATTGAATAATTAATTTAATCGTTTTCAGAAAATTACTTGTTTGACACCGCTAACTATGAAAACCTTTGTAAATGGGTCAAAATTCTTTTCGTTGTCTTATTTTGTGTCCCTAAAATCGTGACGCAGTGGTGATTTTAATATGAGATGATGTTTTGTTTCCAATTTTTGATGTATGCATTAAAATCTAGCGTGAAAACGAAATCGAAGTGCACCGGTTTTTTTATATACCTACTGAGACGAAACCGCAACTAAAAGCGTGACAGAGAGGTATGAAACAAGACAACGAAAAGAATTTAGACCCATTTACAAAGGTTTTCATAGTTACCGGTGTTAAACAGGTTATTCGTTTAATTATTCATTTAATCAAATATGGAGTCATATCCATATTATTGCGAACGACGCACATTTGTCCTATCCCTGGTAATAAGAACTAATTATAAGGGGATTATTTCGATACATATGTTTGTACTTGACTGTACAGTAGATTTCACACACTAAGTACATTATTTTTCGGTAGGTAGACAAATCGTCATATATTTTATTATTAGACTTTAAAAAATCAATATTGAGGAATCTTTTATTTATCTATGTTCCATTGTGAACTAAGAGATTAGGAAAATCTTGCCTTTTTTATGTATTATGATTATTAATTTAGTAAAAATGTATGTTGAATTGTGCCATTTATTTCGAATATAAAAAATGAAGACTACATAATGGTTAGTATTTGGAAATTTAGAAATCATTCCTATAAAGTATTATTTTTCGAAAAGATTTCGATATTATAAAAACAGTATTGACATTCCATATCAGTAAATACGTATATGAATTATGAATATTGGATAGTAATAAAAATATATAAATTCCATATTTAGAGATGAAACAATTTCCGTCATTGTTTGCAACAACATTGACATGACTCCAACATTGATTGAACGATTAATCTATGAATCATTTTCTGAAAATTACATTTTTAGTACAGATGGTGACTTTTTTAGGCTCTAGTGCGAGAAGTGTGTCATTTTACGTCAGGTTCAAAACTTCGGAGGGCCATCTGTACTAAAAAACATCGTACGAGACACGTGCAAAAACGAAATTCGTAACTCGTGTCGATTTAAAACACTCCCTATCAGTCTTGTTTTAAAACTTCGCCACCCGTTTCGAATTTCATGTTTTTCGCACTTGTGTCGTAATGTACTATTTTGATACCGGTAACAATGAAAATCTGTGAAAATAGTCACTTTAACGGTATATCATGATATAAGTATCAAATGAAAGAGTTTACTGTTAAATATCAAAAAACTTTTATTTCAGTTTTTTTAATTATTATAATTATTTAAGTCTCATCTTAAAATGTATCTCTTAGGCATCCCATAGGACGGCCATAGCTTCCTATAAGGATCATTCAATGGATACATGCTTCCATATAATATATCACTACGAAAACAAAGTCTGTCGCTGTCTGTTCGTCCCTGTGTATGCTTAAATCTTTAAAACTACGCAACGGATTTTGAAACGGTTTTTTAATAGATAAAATCAAGAGGAAGGTTGTAGTATCGCGCGAAGCCGGGGTGGGTTACTTATTATTATATAAACAATAATATAAGTAATACCTATGTTTAAACCACATTATTTAAATTTATTTGACTCCATTGTCAAGGTTATCACTTTCACCAACGAGTGCTACGCGCTATGCTCGTAGCCGATCCCGTGATTTTCCACTTTGTAGCGAAAATGGACCTCCCACAGAATTCCCCTCGAGAGTTCCCCGCGCTCAATGTGTTATAGTTTTGTGGAGCTTTGTTATAAACCATAATTAGTAACCTATAGAAACTATGTATAAAAAAGAATTGAATTAAATTTAAGAAAATTATTTGATTGATTAATCATTTAATCAACTTTAGAGTCATGTCTATATTATTGCAAACAGTAGCGCCCGTTAGTCCGAACTAGGGGTCTGATCTATAAGTGCAAAACTTTGGAATTGACATATGGGAACACTTTAGCCAAGAAAAATACGAATGTTATTGAAAAATCTGTATCCAATTTTATTTCCTATCTCGGAATCTTCAACTTACAATGTGTGGGTGTGTAGATATGTATATTTATGTATGCATGTGCTATGTTAAGTCCACTTGAGAAGTTTTGTTAGTTTTGCACCCATAGTCCCGACCCCTAGTCCGATAACTGCTTATTGTACAAATATTATTAATGATAATTATATTTAAATGAAAACCTTTATACACCTACGTGTACAAACATTTCTTCACTATTATTGGTTACTATTAGTTATATTTTACGAAACTTATGATAGGACCAAATGAAGCAATATTTTAATAATTTCACAATACAATGTATTATAATAATAAATAATCAAGATCATGCTGTCCTTCTCTCTGCATATATTACGAGACAATCGCTCTCTGTCTCTCTCGCGATAGTTTTTGTAAGTATTTTTCCTGCCATTACTCTTAGCACAATAACTTCGTATAGAGATACATTTACTTTTTCATGAAGTTTCAGTGAAATATATAGGTTTATTTTTGTATCAAAACAGCTTAATATACAGGATGAAACACAAATAATGGTAATCCGTCTATGGGTCCATTTAGTATCGTATTCTGATTGAAATGGAAAAAGAAAATCCTGTTGGTACAAAATGTATTTTTTTTCGTTGCCCTAATCATAATAATAATTATTCTCTTTCTAACTATAACACGATAGGGTGTACTGGGATAATTCCGAATATCTAAAAACGCCGGGTAATTTCAAAAGGAGTCACTTTAAGACTGAATTACACCACTTTGTACCGAATTGGCCCTTTAACGGACCATCCCTTTTTTTTGATGCACGGTATATTATTTCGAACTTATATTTTGTTAAATGATTCTGGAATTTTAATGAAAAAATCTCAGAAAAATTCATAGACCAAGTAAATGTTTTTCTATCGTATATAATAATGAATGTTTTTATACACTTTCTTACGGTTCTGATCTGATCTATGTTAAGAATTCGCCATAAAACATAATAATTTGTTAGCCATTTTACTATAATAATGAGAGAAATCTGAATACGATGAAAAAATGTAAAAAAGTGTCAGTGCACACGGAAAAGTACCTTGTCACGACTCTTGAAATAGACCTTATATTATTATGTTCTTTAATAAATTCCATTTTAAACACCAAGGTACCTTTCCGTTTTCACTGACACAAATAAAATATAAGCGAATATAACAACGAAATATTAATATAAGCACAAAATAAAAACAAGGGTCTGAATTGCAGTATTACCGTAGAACCTCGGGGCTGCCTGTATTTTTTTTTGTCAGGCCTCTGAAAAGTGAATTCAGGGCATTCCGTTCTTGTGCGATTTTGGGACTCAGACCTTTACTGTCATGTAATTATGACCCATAGTACAACTGAGGGGCAATTGGCCAACTAGTATACGGAAAAATATGTTCCAGTATTGGACTACCGATAAATTTAGTGTACCGTGGTACAACCAATTGGACCACGGGTAAACTAACTTCCTCGTAGTACAATCGGTTGGACTATGGTTCATTTTACTTCCCCGTGGCCCAACCAGTTGGACATAGCGGTTGGACCACGGGTCGGGAGCGGAATTGGCTAAGTAAATGTTTTTGAAGAAGAAATAATTATATTTTTAAACGATAAATTTGATCCGATGCTGTAAGTACTTCTTAAGTTGAACTAATTTTTAAAAACCGCCCCTAGGGTGCTCCTTCTCAGTCCCAAAACCTTACAGGAAACGGGAATTACACTTATTTTTTGGCCACCTTGTATAATATTATCTGTAATCTCATTAGAACTATTTTTGTAAATTATTTTATTTTGCATTTAAACGATTTTCTTATTTATTTTGTTTTTTATTTTTTCCCTGTTTTTCTTATTTACTAGTTTAAAAAAATATGTTAATTGTTGTATGAGAGATGCGTAAAATAAATGATTAGGAGTGTAAAGTATTAAAGAGAAGGTAGCAGTTTCGTAAGCCCAATCCGCCCAATGTACATTATAATGTACAGCGAACTGCAAAACTATAAAAAATAGAAAACATGTGTAAGTGGTAGATTCAGAGACATTTTTTATATATTCATATCCTTTCGTTGGATGTTTTAGTATTTTCATTTGGATCCATATTTGGTATGTATTAGAAATAAATCGTAAATCGCAATATAAGCACTGCAAATGAATATTTTTCGACATCACTTGTAGTTTAGAAAGTAGATTTAAATATACGAAATAGTGTTCAATGTCTGTATATTACGTATATGTATAGTATAAATATATTGACGTATACCGTTCGATAAACGTGAAACGGAGTCCGTTCCGCTTGCAGTGTGCAGTGGAAGGCATCAGTCTGCGTTAAAATCACTGCGTCTGCTCATGGTAGCCATACAGTAGCCGTACAGTCCCTATCAGATATACAGAGTGCTCACGAGCATTCCAAAAGATTCTAGACATCTACTACCTAGCGTTATCCCGGCCTTTGCCAGGGTCCGCTTTCCTGCTACATTTCCTCCACATTGCGCGATCCTGGGCATCTTCTACTGTAAACCCATTCACACTCATGTCGTACTTCACGACATCAAAATAAACAAAAAATAATATGAGACCTAATGTCAAATACCAAAAAACATTTTTTTTTCTCTTTTTTTAGACTTTTTGATTACTTTTTAACATTTCCAGTACTTTTTATCATGACAACAATTTGTTAAAATGATTTATTTTAATAATTTATTAGGGATAAGTTATTTCGTGAAGTCTGTTGTTATTTTTTGATTGTCAGGCAAAAGGTGCGGTAATATTAAAACACATTGTGGTAGCATTGTAATCAAAAATAAGTTTTATGACGAATTACGTCGAAAACTTATTTAAAAAAAAGGTTGATTATCTCTGAAACCAATCCGAAACTAGGAAATTTTATAAAACATTAAAGACTCTAAATATGGTCAGGAATTAAAATCTTTTGGAATGCTCGCGAGCATCCTGTATAGTAGCGTCCGGGGCACTCAAAATCTGAAAAAACTATCGTTACGGCAGTAAAGGCGTGTTCAGATATTTTTGACTCGGGGTGTTCACAAACATCAGGGTGCTTAAGACAAGTTGCCAATCGCTAACGCTTAACCTTTTCAACGCTTTCCCTTTCGCATCAAACTGTGACATACACGCCAGTATCTCTACTAATGAACAACAAAAATAAACCTTATCTGTCAGCAAGACAGTTACTTTGACAGCATACTCGATGACCACTTTAGTGGCTGCTGGCGTGGTAGGCAGGACAACACACGGCTACTTTAGTGGTTCTTGGCGTTGAAAAGGTTAATCGTCAATCGTAAACGAAAAACAGCTGTCTTTTCATCACACTTGCTGTCTAAGCGCGCCACTGCTTGCATGCGTAGCGGGAGTAATAGAAATGTCTGTTCGTCATAGAATTTACACGGTAGGTAAGCGGAATACTCGTACTAACTCGAGTCATAAAAGTCCTCCGCCTAACGGCGTCGGGCTTCTAACACTCTCGTTAGTGATTCCGTACTTGAACGGAATTACTAACGAGAGCGTTAGAAGACTTAGAAGCCCGACCGGGCCACTTGCCGGCAAAAAATAAGTTTTAAGACATAATATTATTAAATGACGTGCTGACATTTCTATTACTCCCTAGGGAATATCACTTTTCTATTGCTCCCGCTACGCGCGCAAGCAATGGCGCGCTTAGACAGCAAGTGTGATGAAAAATATTTTGTCTTAAAACTTTTTTTTGTCTGCAAGTGTACCTAATAAAAAACATTGTATGCATCACGGTTAGCAAGTGGAATACTAACTCGAGTCATTAAAAGCCCGGTCGGGCTTCTAAGTCTTCTAACGCTCTCGTTAGTAATTCCGTACCGTACTTACCTCCCTTGATGCACAATCTGCGACCATATGGACGTCTAACGCCAGCTCAAAAATGCCCCCAAAACCAATTGTTCAATTGTGCCAAGATGGGCAGAACATAGCGCTTTTCTTAACACCGCGCATATTTCGGCGCAACATCTTTGACAAATGTTTATAGAATAAAGCCAATCAAAACTTTGACGGACCAATCACAACTATTTTTAAATGGTGGTTTAAGTTTTTATAGGGTGATATTGAAATTCATTACCGCGATGCATTAAAGATGGGGTGACACCATAGATATATGAAAGAGAGAGATTTGTAACGAAGCGAAATTGTAATGAGTCTCGGTGTCTCCGAGGTCGGGCCTTTGCCACGCTGTGATTGGCTAAAACGCTACCATATGATGCGGCACTAGAGAGGAGGCTACGTCGATAAATTATTATCCATAGATATTTGATAAGGCCGGAATATTAAGAAAAACATTAAAATTGATCTATCATTTAATAAGAAATAAATACAGATTAAAATATCGCATTGGACGATGTATCAAATCTTTATAAACATTATGTTATCCGTCGCCCCCTTGATAGCGCGAAAATACCGCCCGTCCTAGAGCCCAACGGTCTGGCCAGGGACGACGGCAAGAGGCCTGACGGAATGACGTTGGTGCCCTGGAGCATGGGCCGGCCGCTAGTTTGGGACGCCACCTGCGTTGACACTCTGGCGCCGTCCCATGTTTCGGTCACCGGCGTTGCTGCTGGCGCCGCGGCATCATTAGCCGAAAGTCTCAAGCGCCGCAAATATGCTGCTTTAGGAACCAGCTACATATTTGCGGCGTTTGGTGTGGAGAACTTGGGGCCAGGCCATGAGGGCCAAGTGCACATGGACTTTTTAAAGATCTAGCGGCTCGCCTAAGAGAGACCTCAGGCGACCAGAGGGCTGGCCAGTACCTTGCACAGCGTTTAAGTATAGCTATACAACGGGGGAATGCGGCCAGCCTTCTGGGTACCTTGCCCACTGACGGCGATTTAGGCCAATTTTTTTATTTATAGGTAGTTAAGTTAAGTCCTTATATTGTTTGTTTTCATTTTATCTCGTTTAATAATAAATAAGAAAACTTTTTTTCTTACTTTCGTGTCGGATCTGGTTTGTAAATAATAAACTACAGAATGTCAATTATAAACATATATTGAATATGAACAAAGCAATTTATTAACGACATTATCTTAATTGTGGCTGGGAATCACATTAACAAATAATTAGTTAGACGGTTGTACCCTTAATAAATATAATGTTATCAGCCGTTTCCGCGATGGTCACATATTTAAATGAAACAATTTCAACCTTTGACAACGGTTATTGTAAAAGGCTCAAAATAATATAATACGCGATATAATCTATTTATATTGTTTTACCTTTATGAAGATAAGATATTGATACAAAGGTCAAAATATGAAAGAAAAATTGAATATAACCAAATACATCAACAATTTATCGACCCTATTTGTCATCGGCACGGTCAGTCGTACCTCTAGTTCGCGGCCTGCTCGCAGCGGCCGTACCAAGAAATGACAGGACGGTTGTGAATATCGCTAGCAATTGGATACATTGCACGGTCACTTACCAAATTGCAACTTGCTTGCTATTCTAAGCCGTCAATGTAAAACGCACATACAATTTGTCACTGAATAGTTCAACCAATTGGTACGCCCAAGTAAAATCATTATGACATTTATGTCAGCGGTTTGTTGTTATATATTATTTGTAAAAATACGTGGTTTTGTCAACTAATAACTAAAAAAATCAATACTTTCATGTGGTACGTGACTCAATAGTCCTTGAAATGTTTATTTACACTCCTATTTTTACAAGAAATAACGGCACAATTCGGCATTTTGCGGATATGTCCGAGCTCATCCTGCAGTCGCGGGTAAGTTGCGACTGGCTCATAGGGCGCGCATCTGTCACACTATAAAGGCCTATCGGCCATAACGCTGCGACATGTTCCATGCCACCGTTAGCTATCTATACTGATCTGTGGGTGACACTTGTCAACTAAAATTCAGGACAGGGAAAGAGTGACAGAAAGGGAAAACTACGATACGCTACTAAGCGCAAGCGATTGACAACTTGGCTAAGCATCCTGAGTAGAATTCGAAAATCGTTAGAATGATGTTCAGATATTTTTGAGCGTCGCTGCCGCTCTGATGTATCTGATGCCGACGTACCAAGATGCAAGCGTGATCTTTGCACTTTATATTCATTTTGTGGCTCAAAATATATATGTATTAAGTGAATTTGTATGTATGTAGTCATAATAATTCCTTATTTTTATGTGTACTTACATATATAAGTATAGTTCGTGAAATGTAAATTGGTAACTTTCTACCTACATTATTCTCGAACTATAACATTAAATTTGTCTCTTCGTAACTGTCCCGTCTCTGCCCTTGGCTAGTCTGTGAAAAAAAAGTGCGTACCTATACGCACTTTACCACATATGGCTTGGACGTTAAAGATATTGCTGGCTAAGTAGGTGCGACGAATTTGCATGATCGATCAAATGCCGTAATGTATCGCAATTTGGCTAAGGTAAACGCCCCAGCGAAAACAGCATTTGAAGGGTCCACGGAAAAAACATGTCCAGTGCTTAAAAAAATCAGGGCAAATTCACACCTTATTGTTTAAAGTAAGGTGGTTTTTCCTTCTGTAATTTGAATTGACTAGACTAGATTGATGTTCTTTCCGTGGTGGACCCTTCATTTTGTTTTGTCTTCTTCACTCGCAACTTTGGCGCCATCTGTAGGACCACAGACGGCCCAGAAAGTATTAGAAAAAGCGTAGATTTCGGCCATCCATCTCTCTCGCTCCAACGAAGGCCTTAACAGTGTGATAAGGACAGAAACGAGAAATTTACAATTTATAAGTTCGCATTACCGCGAACCACGAAGGGGTTGTCTCTCTGTTGCACTTGCAAATTCCTTCGTAAATCTGACAGAGAGGCAACATGTCGATTTCATTGTGGTTCGCTGTAAAAACTTTTTTAACAGCGCTTGTACACGTAAGTTATAGGGACGGATCTATACTAAGGAATGAAAAGTAAATATTACTATCTCATTCCTTACTATAGCTCCGTCTCTACAACTTACGTCAGATCTCACAGGTGTAATTCCGGCCTAATACTTTGGCTGGCAATTACAGTTAAATCAAGGGCAAAAATATGTATAGGTACACTTTTGACTTGTGTCTGGAGTGTAAAGTCTAAAATTGTACATATATTTATATACTGTACCTGCAAAGCGAGTAGTAAATCCCACTTAGGGTGACGTAATAAAAATGGAACAAGAAATTTGCATGTACGCATAAACTATAAGGAAACATGATGAAACAAGCACAATAATGTATCTAGTATGATAAGTAGAGGAATGCTTTAAATAAAATATGTAAGAAATTGTGCAAACTTTGTTTTATTTTTAAAAACCACCGCAAAATGTGACAGCCACTTAATTAATGTCCACCCATGAAATGCACAGACACACAGATAGCCAGATTGTTGTCATTAGGGTCCGCGCACACTAACGAACGCCTGCGTAGCTCCGACTAGGGTTTGCCAATATTTGAAAATGATTTATTGTATTCGAAAATTGGCATTTTATTTTAAGATGTTAGACTAGTAAAATTATTTTTATATTTACGTCAATAATTTTACGTTTTCAATACGACATGATTTCTTGCAGTAATCAACAAAGACAACAGATATTAGGCCAAAGAATATAATACTCTAAAGAGAAGAACGATAACTCCTTATTAAAATTAAGCCTCTTCGCAAAAGTTCGTTTATACTACTAGCGACACAGTCCTAGCGCAGTACTAATTTTGACAACTAGTTTAGCGCAGCTGTAGTAACTCTGTCTGTGAAGCGGATGATCCAGGTTCGAATCCCAACAAGGGAATATTTATTTGTATTTTTCTTTAGATTTTTAATATTTATTCGAATTTCCACCCAAAATCCCAATCTGCATTCCCAAAAAAGTACCTATGAGAAAAATATGTCATGTAAAATGAATAAAAATGAGAAACAATGTTCTCGTCGAAAAGAACTTATGATTTGTGATTCTGAGCTGAATTGGTGGAAACAGTATGATTAACCGAAATGTATTTTCTAAGAAAATGCTCTATATGGAAGTTGTTCCAGAGGTATATTTATGAATCATCTAAGAGTAGATATTTGCGCACATAAGGCCATAGAGTATTTTCATTAGATTTTATGTAAATTCAAGTAAGGCAGTGAAAAAATAATCCTTAACTGTGCTATACTTGTGGATAACATATAATTATATTGTATGAAATTAAATGCAGCATTATGTTAAAATTACTTATTTATTTAGTGCACACCTTCTATAAATGTTCTATCTGTAATATAATTTATTAACTTATCTTATTCTAAATATTAGATGTCATATACCAAAGAAAAAACGACCAAGATCACCTAACGCCCGAGGGGTACAAGCATAAGCCGCGAAAGCTGAGTACGTGGTTCCGTTCGGTCCCCACCTCGGACATAGGTGATCTTGGTCGTTTTTCTTTGGTATATGACATCTAATATTTATAATTTATATAGTATTAAAAAGTGTGACTACTGGGGAAAAATAAAAAAGTACAAATCAAAATAATTTGCTTCGTATTTTCACAATACGTTCAACTTATGTTATAATAATAAAAATGATTATATTTTCATTTGTACGCTTAGTAATGCGAAATATAGAATAATATGACATAGAATGAGAAACTCACAATTAACATTTTAAATTAGATTTTTATACAATTTCAAATATCGTTATCACAAAATAAATTGTAGGCAATTAATTACCTAATAAATAAGTATCATCTAGCTCTCTAATTTTTCTCTAGTTTATTCAATTGCACCCTTTAAACAACATAGTGCACACATCTGAAACATGAACCCTGATGGGCGCAGCACATATTAAGTTATTTTTATTGTACAACAGTGTTAATTAGTGACATTCTTAAATAATTAATTTATTAATTCAAATTTACATAGTAAATTGTATTATACCTATGCTCACTTACCTTAGAAGAATCACAGTAACAAGGAACATTATTAACATAACTAAGATATAGGTGAAAAGGTTTAAGAAAAGCTCCTGTTGCATGAGGTTGGAATACTTGTAATCTATCCATATAGGCATTTATTTTTGTTTGTGTTCGCATTTTAAACATGACGTATTGTCTATTTGGATAGATCACTACTCCATACAACAGGGGCCCATTTCTCGAAAGCTTGTAACTTGTAATACAAGTGGAAGTTTCTTTTTGACACCATAATTTAGATAAGGGACTTCCGCTTTTATGTGACTTGTATGTAGGTGACTTACTTGAGTTAAGCTATATTTTTCAGTTATATTAAACTGAAAGTCC
>JALPQI010023553.1:0-27230 GCA_025490895.1 Thaumatotibia leucotreta
CCCATCTGATGGTGGGGTGGGGTCTGTTTTCCTCGTCTTCTCTTTCCACTTTGCCCTGTCTGACGTGTCTTCAGAAACATTGCAGCACTTTAGGTCTTCCTTGATGGAGTCCAGCCATGTCTTTTTGGGTTTCCCCTCAGATGTCATATATACTATACCATAGATCAAGCAAACGTATCTACTTAGCGTGTCAAATGTACTCAGTGAAATCCACTGAGTTGTTCGTCTTTAATCGCAGCTTGCAGCTTTCGGGCGTCAAATTTTGTAAGTTGAAGTGAACAAAAACATTAATAATGCCTCCTTAAGTAATATTAATTGCAACAATACAAAAAATATGAATACTCAAGGGCCTGAGACATATTTAAAATCATAAGCAAGTAATAAGACATATTTAAAATCATAAGCACATAATAAACTGAAATTTAATAGATACTAAACACCGAGTCAATCGGATCATGGCGGGAATCTAACCCATATTTTTAGCTTTCGCACACCGCTTTGCGATGGTATTCGAAGTTTTCCATTATTCTAATTGGAAGCCCTAGTTATGAAGTTGCTTAGCCCCAGATTATGCTAATGAGGCTAATATTTTTAATTAGCTTGCCGAACACCCGGCTCGTAATTACTCAGAATTATCCAATAATATACTCTTTTGTGATTAAAGACGCGCGTCTAAAGTCACGTATGCCAGAATCCACTTTAAATTAAAAAGCAATTTCTGTTTGTATTCCATACTGACTTACGACCTTTTGGTTTCACCACTTGGGTCGGCAATGGCTGATGCAATTTAGTGCTAAGGTTGTTAATTATCTCAAGGAATTAAACTAATGGTAGATAATAATTAAATAGTGTGTATACTCTGAAGCGGCTTTGTATTTAATAATTATAGACGGTTACACCGGTGATTTGATCTTATAGAAATATACAATTCAGTGGAAAATAATTTTCCATCTCAAGTCAAATAGTATAACGTCGCTGCGCCTATAAAATCCACTACGTGATTGATTTATGACTTTGAAATAGTAACCTAGGCCTAGCAACTTTACACAAAGGGTATTAATTGCATTAATTAAAATCCATCACATGCCGGTTTTTAAAGGCACAACGACGATAAATAAATAAGTATGGTGACTTGGTCCTCCTACAATGACTCATATTGAAATTAATATAAGTATGAACAAATGTTTATATATTTGGTGACGTAATATTGCATTTTTATATTTTTATAAGATATCTCGATTTCTACGAAATCACATTTCAGGTACTATTTAAATAAAAAGCACCCACATTATCGCTTACTACCGTAACAATTAAATTGAATAGAGTGCAACCAAATTTCGTTCGGACCATTTTGCATTACTTATATATAATTAAATTAGTCAGTTGGCACAGGTACATGATGTTTCAATGTTCAAATTAGTAATCGATACCTTTTGGTATGCTGTTCATGATTGATAACGAACAACTTTCCTTATGGGACTCATAGAAATCTCGAAAAAAAAATCACTTTTCATGAAATTTTGATCACCAGGAGGGACCGATTTGTATGAAAAGGCCAGGTTTTTCTAAGATTTCGATACGAGTCCATAATCCATATGAGAGAAACACATGCATATCCCAAGGTATCGATAACTAATTTGAAATCACCTTATATAGGTATCACCTTATATGTCTATACATCGATATATTTGCCTTCTTAATCAACTCAAGTACTGTCAAGTGCAAAAATAAGTATCGAAAGAATCCGTTCATAAATATGTTACGACGTTCTTATTACACAGAATTAGAGTGCACTGGGACATATTTTTGAACGTTTTTGTATACCCCTTATTTTGTCTTCGACTGTACCTAACTTACGTTGTAAACGTTATAGTAATAAATTAATAAGTAAAACAATACGTCAGCTTCTTACCCACGTATTTAAATGGTTACGTAGGTTTTGCATTGTAATAATACAATTTGTATAAAAATTACAATATAATAATGTTGAATCATAGCAGAACGAAGACGTCACTTCCTTTATTTTCTACTTATAAGTATTAAACCATCAGACCAATTTTATTTCTACACCAGCAGGCTTTTAGCCAAGATGCAATTCTGCAATGGTATACGATAAGAGATAATCCCACAATGTCGTAACAGATGTGCTTACCATGTAAAAAATTAACTGCGAAAAACTCTGGTTGTCACGGGATTCAAACCCGCTTCCACTGGATTGCCGGTCCAACGTGCTTCCAATTACACCAGACGACCTCCCGTCGATCACAGCGAATTTAGTCAATGGTATTGTGAAGCTTATCACTAGCGACATCCGTACGTAGTGTTTCGAAGGTACTACAACCTTAAGCCACTCAAAGTCCACAATCGTCCGCAAACTCGACAACTCTCCGTTGCGTTAAATTTGCTATTGCCGGTCCAACGTGCTGCCAATCACACCAGACTACCTTCCGTCGATCACAGCGATAAGAGATAAGTAACAAATGAATGAGGATGACAGATTGTTCCATAAACTGCTATAAGCGAAGCACCCCCTTTTTGCCCCTATTTATGAAGCCAGTTTGCCCAAAGAGCATGTTGGACTTGTATATCATTGTTCTACATAATAGGTACACGGTCGTGTTTTCAATTAACCGATATGATTTATCGATATTATCATATCAATGACCCATCACTTAGTCACTAATCCAAGAACCAAGCAAAGTTTTCGAAGTAATATCGTTCGAATATCGTATGATGTTTCCTGACGACTTTTATTGTTGAAGATAAGGTATCTTTATTGTTGAGTTAATTGTGTTTGGGTGTGATGAAACGCTTATACGTAAATTGAATAAACTATATAGTCCGTTGGCAGTGTGGTGACGGCAGTAAGAATACATTTGTCACCACCCCAACTCCTCCTGCGGGTGTCGTAAGAGTCGACTAAGGGATTGAAGTGTCACTGACCACTATTTGATAAAAGATTGATGATGATTATAGTGGACACATTACTGCGATCGCCAATCCGCTTGCCTAGCGTGGCTATTATGGGCATTTACCTCCTAATGCGTTTATACGCATAGTTAATAGGAGAGGCCTTACGTCCCGCAGTGGACTATCATAGGCTAATGATGATGATGATATAGTCAGGGTTATAATGGTGATGGCTTGACACTTTTGGGTTAGATTGGCTCAGGACCGAGATGAGTGGTGTACTAGAAGGGAGGCCTATGCTCAGCAGTGGGCGATAAATGGTTTACATGATGATGATGATAACGGTTCAGGAAATTAAATAGGTGTAGTCTATTTTTCGCTCTTGTCACTATGACAATAAAAGTTAAAAAGGTACGTAAGGACCTATTAAAAACTTATAAGGTAATGCCCGTAAACGCCCCGCTGGGCAAGCATGTGCGTAAGTCACGTGACCATAATAATGTAAGGAAATGATCAATTGACTTTTCGTATGAGACTGTCATTCTAGACATGAGCGCCGATGGCCAAATAGCCGGCGGCGGCGCGCCGGTCAAAATTGATCGGCGGCGGCGGCGAATCGGCGGCGTGGCCTTGAAAACAGTTGTTCATAGAGTTCATAGCAGGACCGAAATTTTGCATAGCAAAACTCAAATTGACAGAGGATTGAATCAAATGCTCTTTAACTATCGATAAATAATTGACACTTAACAATACATCATCATCAGCCTATCGCAATCCTCTGTTGGACATAGGCCTCCCCAATTTCAAGCTACCGTCTTCGATCTTCAGCTGCTTGCATCCAGCTCCTGCCAGCCATCCTGAGCAAATCATCGCTCCACTTTGTTACACAAAAGATCCCAATGGGTCGAAGTGTATCCGTAAGGGCCCCACCGATAAGATAAGATCGCTCCACTTTGCCTGAGGTCGTCCTATACTACGCTTGCCGAAACGCAGTCTCCACTCATGAACTCGTTTACCCCAACGGTTGTTGGTTCTACAGCAAATATGGCCAGCCCACTCCCACCTCCCACTTCAGCTTGCTAATACGGTGGGCTATGCCTATCACTTTGGTTCTCTGCCGAAGCCGAGCATAGCCCTTTCCGAGGCTCGCTGAGCGACCTTGAATTTGTGGACCAGCCGTACTCAGTGTCCACGCTTCAGCTCCGTACGTCATGACGGGTACGGCGCACTGATTGAAGACTTTTGTCTTCAGACGCTGGGATCGACAATGTAAAGACTCGACGTAGCTTTCCAAATGCTGCCCAATCTAGCTAAATTCTTCTATTCACCTCATCCTCGAAGTTGTTTCCTCCCATCTGCAAATGTTTGCCCGAGCTATACAAATCTACCTCTCCCTCCTCCTCGCCCAAATTTAAGTAGTTTTTATATATTATTTGACATGTAATTTTTTTGTTCGCAGTGACTTGGTTTTTACTGTTATGCTGTGAACTTATTGGAATAAAAATAAAATAAATAAATTGAATGTGGTCTATGGTGCCGTATCCGCTTCGAAATCCAACCTCCGGGTTGGAATTTGTCGAGTCTCCGCGCAAGACGGTTCGTGACAGTCTTGGGAACAGCTTATAGACATGGCTTGGAAGAGAAATGGGTCGATAGTTCTTCATCTAGGTTTTGTCACCGTTTTTGAAGAACAGGACGACCACACTTGTACTCCATGCCTCCGGATTTGTCCCTTCAAATAGGACAGCGTTAAAAAGCTTTTGAAGCTCCCTCAGTACGGGCTTACTTCCTGCTTTTAACAGCGCTGTTGTAACGCCATCCTATCCAGGGGTTTTTCCGTTTTTAAGCTACTCAAGAGCGATATCGGTTTCGCCGATACTGACTTCTAGCAGGTCTTCAGTGTAGTGGTGTATCAAAGTGGATCTAGAATCCTCATTTTCAGGATCAGGTCGAGATGCATGCTAAGTGTATAATCGGCCATAGACGTCTCCCACTTCGGAAAGGACTGCCGACTTTGAAGTAACGACTTCTTCACGACCTGTTGTCAGCTTTGTGAAGTGGCTTCTTCCTAAAGATTGTACGAACAATTTTCACCCCCGGTTCTGACGATCGCTCTTTTAATCGAAAGAGTATTGGAGCACCGGGGATCGTGTCGTACGTGCTTACTGATCTCTCGGTTTAGAGTCTGTTTCCCTGACCAAGAGACTGGTGGGTTTTCACGTCGTTACTACATTAGCCCTAACTGCCCTAAGGTCTCCTCTGAAAACTTTGACTTTCTGCCCCTGCGCTGCATTTCACAAAATCTCGTACCTTCCACCCCCAGGATGCGAACCACATCTTGAAGGTTTTCGTTAACGTCCGCTGTGGTTTCCGTCGTCAAGAAGAAACATTAAGAGTATATCTATTGGTTTTAATAACTACTAATAGGTACTAATATACGGAGTACAACCGAGAAGAAGAAAACCAAACATGGCTACTAACTTAAATGGATACTTAATTTTGTGACTTCCAGGCGTAAACGTATCTTTGTACTCGACTGTACAATAATATTAGTCAAACCTTTTCGAAATGTGATATTTACAACGATTTTAGCTATTTAAAAACTTTTAATCCTCAGTATTAAAAGAAGCGTAATATTTTGATGCCTTATCAAGGTCACGCCGATTCCACGCCGGTGGCGGCGTCGGCGGCGGCGGCGCGATGTTTTTTACCGGCGGCGGCGGCGCGCCGGCGCGGCGCTCATGTCTATGTCATTCACATACATTCACTCTCATCATCATCAGCCTATGATAGTCTACTGCTGGACGTAGGCCTCTCCTATTAACTATGCGTATAAACGCATTAGGAGATAAATACCCATAATCGCAACGCTGGGCAAGCGGATTGGCGATCGCAGTAATGTGTCCACTATGATGACGCTGCTGCCCATCATCAATCTTTTATCAAATAATGATCAGTGACACTTCAATCCCTTAGTCGACTCTTACTACACCCGCAGGAGGAGTTGGGGTGGTGACAAATGTATTCTTATTGCCGTCACCACCATACGTTAATTACTTATCGTTTATCGTATACGCAGAATGGCATGGCTAGGCTTGCTGAAATCCAACAAAAATGTCATCCATAATTCACTTTTTTACAAGCTCCTACAAGTAATATAAGCCGATATATCATTTCTCCTTATTTTAATACGTACGCAGGTGTTCCAACTCTAAAATACGAAAACTTACGTATTTCTAAACCGTCGTGATTTCGTACAAACTTACTGTCGCTTATGACCTTTTTATGTTGTGGCGCAGTTATTGTTCCAGCCATTTTGTGACGTCATCACGCCGTTTTACGCCTTTCAAGGATTTATTAGTGTTACCATGTAGGTAAAATAAGTATTTCGATTTAGAGTCTTTGATTAAAGTACGTACCTAATACAAATACAGTCTGGCAAAAAAGAGTAGAAATTAAAAAGTGGCAACATTGTAGTGTCGTCCCGTTTTCTCACGCATATTGATTTGAAAGGGACGACACTATGATGTTGCTACTTTTTAATTTCTACTCTTTTTTGCCAGACTGTAAGTAGGGGTCGAAACTATGGGTGCAAAACTTTAACAAAACTTTAAAATTGCCATGGGAACACTTGAGCCAAGAAAAATACGAATATTGAAAAATATGTAGGTATCCAATTTTATTCCCTATCTCGGAATCTTAAACTCACAATGTGTGGGTGTGTAGATATGTATATTTTATGAATTTATGTGCTATGTCAAGTCCATTTGAGAAGTTTTGTTAAAGTTTTGCACCCATAATCCGACCCTAAGTACAAATAAGTAGGTTGTACATTCTCGGGAGTAGTATTATTATTTTGTCAATTTTCATTATTTTGAATTTAGGGGTATTTTGGGTTATTTCAATTCAGAATAACTAGCTCTTTCCAATGGAAAAAAATGTTTTATTTGTACCATTTTCCCATACAGTTTGTAGGTATAGCAATCCGAAAAAATAATGGGACATTTATTTTCCTTTCGGGATCTAAAGAGCTCATGATTCTGATATTTTAAAGACAAAAGGGTCTTAATCGCAACCTTAAGCGTACCGAGGGCTTCGAGGCGCAGCGGCCCCGCCGCGAAAAACGAAAATCGTAAATTTCGAGGATTTGTCTCTCTCACTCTAATGACGCCTTCGTTTGAGTGACAGAGAAAAATCTTCGAAATTTACGAATTTCGATTTTCACGGTAGTACGCCAGGCCCCGAACGCAACCAGGAATTACACTAGGATGATGATGATGATGGTCTTCATCGCAACCTACTTTCTACTATAAGTTAGGAAGTTATTACATACAGACCTATCTTATAAGCAATCAAATATATCGTACCGCTATTGCGCGATAAATTGCTAGGAAAAGAGTAAATAATAATGCAATATGCTACCGTTTCCCGTCTCTTAGTACAGACTAAGAGAAGTAACTGTTTTTAAGGTTACTTATACATTTAAACGAGTAACTATAGTTGTCGATTTCTAAGAATGAACATTAAATGTTCAGAAATGAGCCTTATGTATCGTTAAGACTATCAGAAAAATGGGGAGTCTTACCTTCATATTCATCATCAGCCTATTATAGTCCACTGCTGGACGTAGGCCTCTCCTATTAGCTATGTGTATAGACGCATTAGGAGGTAAATGCCCATAATCGCCACGCTGGGCAAGCGGATTGGCGATCGCAGTAATGTGTCCACTATGATGACGCTGCTGCCCATCATCAATCTTTTGTCAAATAATGGTAAGTGACACTTCAATCCCTTAGTCGACTCTTACGACACCCGCAGCAGGAGTTGGGGTGGTGACAAATGTATTCTTACTGCCGTCACCACCTTGACCTTCATATTAATAAGGATTAATAACTGTCAATAGTTCATTCTTAGAAATCGGCAAATATTATAGTTTTGTATTGGCTATCTATAGCTAAGTATCCACAGAAAGTGACACTTTTCTGCATTGGCCCCGAAATTGAAAAATACTAGGAAATTCTCTGCACTCTTTCGTTAACTGCCGAAACGGTATTTTAATCTTACATAATCACCCGACCACACACAAACGTATGAAAAAATTGTAACGAAAGTTACTAAGTTTTAGGGTATGATGACCTACTAAGATCGAAAAAAACCAGGATTTTGAATACCTAGGAATCAAATAAAAATTTCTAAATAAAGAAATATTAGGGGGGCAATTTACTTGTAAATAAAAACGCCCAACTAGTTGTTTTATCCGGTCACAGCCTTGGTAATAGGTATATTAATAAGTTCAGAATATAGTTTGTCTGTCTGCGATTTCTAAGATTGAACTTTTGAGGGTAAGACTCACCATTTTCTCGATAGCCTTAACGTCATAGACATAAGGGTCAAAAGATCCTTCTTAGAAATCGCAGACTAAGAGTTTTACTCACTTAATGCACAGACAGAGTAAATCATACCGTCTCTTTCCTACCCTAATGTTATTAACTCAAAAAAAGAGATGCATATAGCAATTTGTTCCTACTGTTACTGCCAAAGTTGGAGCAACAGACTATAATAAATTTTTCTGATGATCAATCTCATTGTTCAACACCGTGACCTTGTTTCAGTCGGTGACTAATTAGAATAAGGTGACTCGTTTGTTACCAATTCGTCACCCAACGTTTAGTGACTGAAGAGCATAATTTTTTACACCTTGCCCGTTGAGTCGATTTGGATGAAAATTCCACATAATTATCAGAGGGCATACCGCGAACTACGAAAACCGTAAATTTCGAGCATTTGTCTCTTTCAATTCAATGAAGCTATCATTGGCGTGACAGAGACAGATGCCTATATACGCGATAGGCTACTCAAAAATGTATATAAGGTCCTAATTTATTAGTTGCAGATATTTTAACACATGATACTTTACATTAAAATAATTAATTTTAAATATAAATTAAGAAATCTTTCATGTACCTAACTTTTTTGATTTCATTTTCCTAACAAAAAAAAATATTATAATTTCGTCTAAAAAAAATCATCATGTGCATTATCACATGTCACAATAACACTGTCATGTCACCAAACGACACAATCCAACGGAAAATAACATGACATTGACAATCAAGTATTTAATTTATCGACGTGAAGTGGCCAGTTCCAGTTAAGTGGTACGTAAAAGAGGTACTAGAATCTGTTCAATGAGTTTTCATTTAATAATCACATAGGTATACGTGGCAAATTTATTTTTCCGTTTTCTCCAAAAAAACATCGTAAAAGCTATAATGTTTCACGGTTTAATATACTCCAGAGATCGAGTTCTATCAGCTGTAAAAATATCTGCATCTAATAAATTAAGACCTTATGTAGTACACAGCACCGCTCAATGTCCAATGTCCTTCCTTGGCGATGAAAATAATGGAAACATGAGTATTTGTAAAAAACATTCAAGATAGGTCGATAATGGCTAAAAGTTTTATATGTATTGTGACTATCAATAAGTATTTGTGTCTCATTATTTATCATAATTAACTAAACTCACAATCTACTAAACCATAGTTTTAAATAAATCAATTACAGGATAAACTTAATAAAAAAATTGGTAACAAAATAAGAAAACCTCAACTAAATAGTCGAACGTGGTTCGCGATAGCCCCCTTTGCAACCGCGGATGGTGTGCAAGCGAGACTGTGCTACAGGTATACGCATAGCGCTATCCCATTCACGTGACACAGCGAACGAATCGAGCCAAGCGTGCATCGCGTCAGTTGGTCGCGCGCCGCCGCCATCAACGTACGGCCGCCATCTTTGATTCAATTGTGTTGCGTATTTACGTTTATCGTCAATCGTAAACCTTAAAACGACGGCGTAAGGTTCATCGATTGTAAGTGGAAAGACAGTGTGCAAACCGTGCGTGAAAAGCAGCCATTTTAAAATGCCTAAGCTTCGTTAATCGTCGTCAATAGAGTTAAAATAAAATAAATTATTTAACATTATGCACGACATAATACACGAAGAAATTATTACTAAAATATAGATTGCAGTAATTTTTGTACAGAACTTCTATTTAATAAATTGAAAAGAACTTAAAACGTAGGTCATTTGGCAGTACTCAAACGTGACGTCTCTTTTGAGTATTTCATATAAAATTCCATAGTGGTGATCGTTTTGACAGTTCGAAAAAAGGTGTTGATTTGACTTGCCAGTTATCATGCCTATTGTATACCTTAACACACTGGCATAAGGTTCATCGTTTGTTAGTGGAAAGACAGTGTGCAAACCGTCCTAGGAGTGAAAGCAGCCATTCTGAAATGCCTAAAATAAATCGCACATATTGTGCCGTCTACGGCTGCCTTACCAACAACGTTAGGAATCCCACTTCTGCCTTCTTTTCGATACCATCGAAATTAGAACTGTAAGTTTTTGTATTTAATCTAACTTTTCTTTGTAGTTTTTGTCTTTAAAACCCTTTGGCGGGCTTAATATTATATACTAACAGCAGCACTGTTGACTGTATAAATTATACATCGGTGGACTTTCTTACAAATCGTAAGGTCCAACGATAGCTATCAGTGTGGGCGATGGTATAACAACCTCGTAAGGCCCGCCACACAATTATTTTATATTTAATTTTGAACGTGTTAATCCTGAATTTAGTCTGTTCGTGGAATTTATCAAACAAATGAATTGCTACTTTATTTATTTTACGAAATGTTCTAGATTAATTTAAAAATGTTAACTAATGGCTTAGTGGCTGCAGAATTAGGCTCAGAATTCATGATTTTCGTGAATAAATTAATTCAATAAAGTGGGAAAATATTTTTGCTGCTAACAGTACTTGACATTAAGCCTTACGAAGAAACGCAGAAAGTAAGTCTTAACATTTTGACAACCGCACAAAAATGAGTTAAAATTTTTGTTGCACCCTTAAGGCCGAGCCACACCGCTTGCGTGTGTTGGGCGAATGCGTGGCGTTAATACTAAATCTGCAATTTGGTACAGGTATACATATTAATCATGTATAGATTTTTTTTGGGGTACCTCCCCAACTCGTGAAGTGGGGATGGTTTCTTTTATTCGCAGTAATCCTATAGTGTGGGATATTATTGAATAGGCCTCTTAAAAAGAATAAGGGTCTTAAAAGAAACTTTCTTTCTAAATTCTGTATTTCCGGAGATAAGATCGGATCGCTCCAGAAGAAAAAAAATTTTGACCCCCCTCTAACTTTTGATCCGAAGATCCAAAAAATATGATAAAAATCATGAATAGTGGGCTTATAGAACACTTTAAAATAAAACTATTTCGAATATAATCTACCCAGCCGTTTTTGAATAACTGCGGAACCCTACACTGAGCATGGCCCGACATGCTCTTGGTCGGTTTTTTTTGTATAATCATAAAAATGCTAAATGGTGGACTGAAATCTTACGGCCCGGCCACGACGTTGGTCTAAGGCGACCAGCGGCGAGCGAATCCATGAGTTGGAGCGGGATGCCGATATGGGTACGAGACGGAGCACCATACGTTTTCCGCTAAGCCGGTCGCCTTAGACCGATGTCGTGGCCAGGCTATTAATGTTTCTTTTACCATTTTACCACACAACTATTTAATGCTCCAATCATTCCGCAGTCGCACGCGCTGGCTGGAACTAATAGGGCGCATGGATCTCATAGAGGTCCGATACCATCGGGTCTGCGAGGTCCACTTCAACCCTGAGGATATCTTGATAAAGGCCACGAGGAGGCTGTTGAAGAAGAACGTTGTCCCAGCGTTGCGGCTGCCCGCACCATTTTCTAGAACAGAAGTAAGTAAAATGTCAGGCCTGCTACCACGAACATCGACATCCGTAAAGGACCATGCATCAAAATGGAACCAACAGACAACTTCATTTAATGTACCCATAATATACGAAGTGGCATTCCATTGCAGAACTGAGATATTCATATTTTTATCCAGAGTAAATACAAACTATGAAGACTCTGTGGCTAGGGTGTTTAATATTTTGGAGGGTAGGCAACATACTGTATATCTGGGTTCTGCAATGATATCCAACTTGGTGCGTATAGAAGTATATTTGTAGACCAAGCTCCATACGAAGTTGCCCATGCCCATGGTCCTTTCGAGGATATGTCTCAGACAGACAGACAGACAGTTTATCAGTTTCAATCCCAAGATAAAGTTTAAAACTTACCTCATCAGAATTTTTTGTTATAGAACATTGAAGATACCAATCCCCGCATAGAAAAAATAAGAACAATCAAACAAGAAATAGAAGACTCATTCTCAGAACATGAAACTGATATAATGGAAGCCATGGAAAACAGAAAACGACAGAACGAGTCGAATGATTTACCTGAATTCAAAAAGATAAAAGAAGAATATCCTATAGATGTGTCTCCCGAATTATATAAACCAGAAAATCCTAATGATTTGTTAGTAGAGAGGATGCCTCAGCAAATCCCACCAAAAGATATTAATGAGAAGCTGAAAACTTCAAAAAAGAAAGTAAAAAAAGTATCTCCGACAAATGTAGATGGTGGAAAGAAGGCAGTGTTCCCTGTGGATTTCATGAATTCAGTTCTAAACTCTCAGAAAGAGATTCTGACTGTATTGCAGAGTCAGGTGTTGCTGACCAATTACGATCCGGATTTGTTGAAATTTCTGAGGCTTGTTGGAGACATGCTTTCTAAAGTAGATCCGGTTAAAAGGGAGAATATGCAAAGATTCATTACTGATTTTTTAGATAAAAATGTGTGAACGTCTAAGTTAAATAATTGTTATGAAAGTTAGGCTGAGCTTTATTTTGAATTATTACGTATACGTATGCTTATTCTGTTGTATTATGTATATTGATGTTACCTATGATAATTAATGTCATTTAAATGTGAAAAATTATTTCATACTTACATAATTGTACAGGTGTAGTAAGAAATTATTTGCCTTCGGAAACGTTCGTAAACACATGCTGTTTCAGGCAGTGTCACCGAGTCTGACTGAAGTAGCATGACAGCTATTACTGTCAGTCTCAGTGAGATAGACTGAAACAGCATGACGTTGACGAACGTTTCCGAAGGCAAGTCATTTCTCACTACATCTGTAAAGGTGGAATAGACCAAACGAGCGAATTCTCATTCTATCCCCAGCTCGAAATCAACGAATTTCGACGAATCACGTTTTCTGTAACGAACGAATTTCGTAGAGTGGGGCATAGAATGAGCATTCGCTCGTTTGGTCTAAATCCATCTTCAAACGAACTGTCGAATAATTTTGAATAAAAACAGTAAATTTTTAATGATGAACTGTGTACATTTTATTAAATACTAGCGACACGGATTTGCACGGGTACAATTACTGGTAGGTATTAAAAACTTCCTCTTGAATCACAATCTATTAAAAATACGCATCAAAGTCCGTTTGCGTGGTTTTAAAGATTTAAGCATATAGGTACATATAGGGATAGAGAAAGCGACTTTGTTTTATACTATGTGCTGATCATCATATCAGCCGAAAGACGTCCACTGCGGAAACATAGGCCTCCGCCAAAGATGGCCTCAATGACCGGTCCTATGCCACCCGCATCCAGCGAACTCCTGCGACCTTCACCAGGTCATCAGTCCACTGATCATCATCATCGTCATTTCAGCCATTTATCACCCTCTGCTTAACACAGGCCTCTCTTCTAGTACGCCACTCATCCACGTCCTGAGCCAATCCAACACAGAAGTGTCCCGCAATCTTGCGAATGTCGTCTGACCCAACGAGCCAATGTACGAGACGCCCAGGGTGAGAGTCAGAATGGCGGGTGTACCTCTACAAATACAAAATTCGACTATACTAAAAAAATGAACTCAAAATGTACTATTTAGTACCTATTTTAAAAAAAATGTACCCCTCCGTACAAAAAGTTATTACAATGTTCAGGTACAACCGCCGTTCTGACTGTCAAGACGGCGGGTGTATGCTGGTTTACCGGGAAGCTAATTGATTATCGACAAATCCTATTGACTCAAAAAAATGTAATTGGATTAATAGAACGAATGTCGATTCACTAAAAAGCTGGCGCAGAATTTGTACTATTTAATTTGTGAGTGACAGCTATTTTCATAGAAAATAAAAAACAAAATTTATAGAATAGCTGTCAAATCTGCGCCAGCTTTAGTGAATCGACATTCGTTCTTCTCTAGAGTTAAAAAAAAAGTGAGTAGGTACTTAGTTAGATACACTTACATACCTACTTAAATTCTTTTTTCCTTGAACCGTAGAAAACCGGGAAATAAACGCTAGGAAGAAGACGAAGAATCGAAAAAAGTAAATTTGCATAACTCCGCGATTACAAATTATATTACTAATATTTAAACTGCATATGAAAGTACAAATTTAGTACATTTTTAATGAGTCAATAGGATTTGTCGATAATCAATAGCTTCCCGGTAAACCAGCATACACCCGCCGTCTTGAGGTCTTGACAGTCAGAACGGCGGTTGTACCTGAATATTGTAATAACTTTTTGTACGGAGGGGTACAATTTTTTTTAAAATAGGTACTAAATAGTACATTTTGTTGTCGCTAATTCCATTCAAACTCGTGTATTTATACAATACTTACATTTATTATCTGAAATACTTAAATCTAGTACAATATTATTAACATATCTGTATTATTTCCATTTTAAAACATTAATTTTATATCAAAATCGTCTTTATCAAATTAACAAAAGAAAATCTCTAACATTAGTTTTTTTTTAATCAGCCAGCTACTCGCGGCTTCCCGCCAATATTGTTGAGACAACAAGTTGTGTTACGATTTATCGCATGCATCTGCCAAGATGGCTGTTAACTACCTAAATCAGTTTAACATCACCATCAGTGCTGCCGTGATAAGTTTACTGTTTGTTTAAATGATATTATTCACACTTACATTTACACTCTAAGGCAGTACTGATGTCATAGAACGTTTTGTATACATATAATACCACACTGAAACTATGATCTTAATACATTAAGTGTAACATTCGGCCATCCGACTACAATACACCTCCTGGCGTATTCAGAAACATGCCGTAGGAGTGAACAAGCTGCCATCGGTGTGATACAGGCGCTGGATACAAGACGCTGCCGAAGCTGACACGTGCCTGGCGAAGCAGACTGCTGAGCCGGGCTGGCCCTGGTGGCGTGACAGCATCGCATCATTCGCGCTCGGCCAAAGCGCGCATTCAGCTGTAGAACGACTCTCAAGCCTAGAACAAAAAATTGTTTGCACGAGTACGGTGTATCTTAGAGTCCCTTACAAACCTATCTTCGCCAATAGATCGGACAACCGAATTTTCTATACGTGATCAGGTCGTGCACCACAGTGGTGTTCATTGCGACCATTTTATTTATTTAATCACAAGTATTCGTAACTATGCCAACTCACTTAAGTTTTTCAACATTTATTCATTTTCAAATAAGTAACTCTTGTGTAGACCAACAAACTTATTAATTATCATAATAAAAATCTTGGTTATACTACATTGGTTTATCGCATAAATTTTACTTTGCCAAGGTCAAAGTACAGAACGTAAATTATCAATTAATACATCCATACAATACCAATATTCACGTATGTAGTCCACTTGACAACTTGCTATGGCGTACCGTACTAGCCTCGTACTTACGCCCACCTCGAGCCGTGCTGAGCGACGTCACTGCGCGCGTCGGCGCTCTCACCGCTCAGGCTCCCCTGGCAACAGGAACTTTACAAATACTGGCAGAACGAATCATCTAATCTGAAAGGAAATTACGCTTTAATAGCCATTTCATTATTTTATATACATAATAATTTAACAAAAATCATTATCATCAGTACGCTATTTATTCTGCGTTATCTGTCTATAACTGATACGTTTTTCGCTTAAATGCTAGTACTTGCATCTGCTATCACAATATTCGTGCCAACAACTTGGGACAACTCTGCACTGTAATCAAACTATATCAGCCTAAGCAATATTTCTAACTACGTGAGAAAATCATTATCATCAGTACGCTACTTATTCTGCGTTATCTGTCTATAACTGATACGTTTTCCGCTTAAATGCTAGTACTTGCATCTGCTATCACAATATTCGTGCCAACAACTTGGGACAACTCTGCACTGTAATCAAACTACACCAGCCTAAGCAATATTTCTAACTGCGTGAGAAAACTTTGTTCCTTAATCAGGCTACACCTGCCTTCACAATATTTATTCCAACAACTTGGGAAAACTGTTCCACAATCAGATTACATATCTGCCTTCAGAATATTTATACCAACAACTTGGGAAAACTGTTCCACAATCAGACTACATATCTGCCTTCATAATATTTATACCAACAACTTGGGAAAACTGTTTCACAATCAGATTACATATCTGCCTTCAGAATATTTATACCAACAACTTGGGAAAACTGTTCCACAATCAGATTACATATCTGCCTTCAGAATATTTATACCAACAACTTGGGAAAACTGCTCCACAATCAGACTACATATCTGCCTTCAGAATATTTATACCAACAACTTGGGAAAACTGTTCCACAGTCAGATTACATATCTGCCTTCAGAATATTTATACCAACAACTTGGGAAAACTGTTCCACAATCAGATTACATATCTGCCTTCAGAATATTTATACCAACAACTTGGGAAAACTGTTCCACAATCAGACTACATATCTGCCTTCAGAATATTTATACTACTTAACAGCTTGGGAAAACTGTTTCATAATCAGGCTACATATCTGCCTTCAGAATATTTATACTAACAACTTGGGAAAACTGTTTCACAATCAGACTGCATATCTGCCTTCAGAATAGGTATTTATACTAACAACTTGGGAAAACTGTTTCACAATCAGACTACATATCTGCCTTCAGAATATTTATACTAACAACTTAGGAAAACTGTTCCACAGTCAGACTACATATCTGCCTTCAGATTATTTATACCAACAACTTGGGAAAACTCTTTTTCACAATCAGACTACATATCTGCCTTCACAATATTTATACCAACAACTTGGGAAAACTCTGTTCCACAAACAGGCTACATATCTGCTTTCATAATATTTATATAAACAATTTTGGAAAACTCTGTTCCAGAATCAGGCTACACATCTGCTTTCTCAATATTTATAACAATAACTTGGGAATAGTCTGTTCCATTAGGCTACATCTGCCTTTACAATATTTATCCCAATAACCTGGGAAAACTCTGTTCCAGGATCAGGCTACACATCTGCCTTCTCAATATTTACAACAATAACTTGGGAATAGTCTGTTCCATTAGGCTACATCTGCCTTTACAATATTTATCCCAATAACTTGGGAAACTCTGTTCCAGAATCAGGCTACACATCTGTCTTCTCAATATTTACAACAATAACTTGGGAATAGTCTGTTCCATCAGGCTACATCTGCCTTTACAATATTTATCCCAATAACTTGGGAAAACTCTGTTCCAGAATCAGGCTACACATCTGCCTTCTCAATATTTACAACAATAACTTGGGAATAGACTGTTCCATAATCAGGCTACACCTGCCTTTACAATATTTATCCCAATAACTTGGGAAAACTCTGTTCCAGAATCCGACTACACATTTGCCTTCTTCTCCATATTTACAACAATAACTTGGGAATAGTCTATTCCATAATCAGGCTACATCTGCCTTTACAATATTTACAACGACTTGGGAAAACTCTGTCCCTTAATCTAGCCACACCTGTCTCGTTCTGCCCCTATTTGGCTGCAACAATTTCATTTACCGTGTATTTATTTACTCATAACATAAGATCAACTTCAACTTATAAACAGAATTAAAAGTAACAAACTGTCTCCAACTTCAGGCCATGTGGTGACGGCAGTATACATTTGTCACCACCCCAACTCTTCCCATGGGTGTCCTAAGATTCGACTAAAACTGAATTCATTATAAACTGACGGCCGTCATCATAATGGACATATTACTGCAATCGCTAACCCGCTTGTTATGTCCAGCGTGGCGATTATGGACAGTAATCTCCTGCGTCCATACGCTTAAGTCATAGAAAAGGCCTATGTCCAGTAGTGAATTGTAATGGACTGATTATGTCCCTTCAATTAAACAGAACATCGTTTCACTGTCATTGCAGTAAGCTCATATTAAATATATGCCGAAATAAAATTACCACTTACAAACAACAATACCCAAACAATTAACTAACACATGACTAACAATAATAATTTACTACTCAGATTCTGGCTGTTCGTCACTACTAGACGAAGTCTCAACATCAGCCCTTTCTAAGCTAACCATGGTTACATTCTTTAAATAGCCACGACAATATTATAATTACCATTATGTTAACAATGTAACATCATAACTACCCTAACTATGTAACACATGTCTTGTCTAACAATTTACTACTCAGATTCTGGCTGTTCGTCGCTACTAGACGCAATCTGAACCTCAGCTCTTTCAAAGTTTCATAATTTTTACGATTTCATTAACATCGCACTTAATGACCTTTTTACTTTATATTTATATATGTATTGGTTGGCAGACTAACATACCGTCTGGAGCACTGTTATTGTTCAAAAGTAGTTTAATTTCATCCTATGATTAAATGAGACATTTAATTATCATCGTTTTAATCCACGACATTCAAAGATATTCCACCAAACGAAATAGAAAATAAAGGAAACATAAATTCCAGTAATATTTCGTTATTATGACAAAATTATCACATTTTAAGTATCTACTTAAAATAGGTATTTCAAATTTCATAATGACTGTCCATGTAAACAACATTTTTTTTTCTTTAATATTCCACAGAAGGGCGATAGATTAAGCTCGAATTTGAAATTATTCTAATGTAGTGTTGCTAACTGCAATATTTCAAAGCCCCCTTCTTTTCTACTGCCACCGATTGTTAGACAGAGAATACCTAAAACATACCCTTTGAGTGCATCAGCACTGACCGGACGGACGTTCAGCGTGACAAGCAGGCGGGCAACAGCACGCTGTCTTGGTAAACGCGCTGTCTCTACAGGCGCACTATCTTCACAAGCGCGCTGTTTTCACAGGCGCGCTGTACCCTTAGGCGCGCTGACTTCACACGCGCGCTGACTTCATATATAAGCGCGCTGTCTTCACAGGCGCGCTGACACCACAGGCGCGCTGACTTCACACGCGCGCTGTCTTCACACGCGCGCTGTTTTCACACGCGCGCTGTCTTCACAGGCGCGCTGTCTTCACAGGCGCGCTATCTTCACAGGCGCGCTGTCTTCACAGGCGCGCTGTTTTCACACGCGCGCTGTCTTCACAGGCGCGCTGTCTTCACACGCGCGCTGTCTTCACAGGCGCGCTGTCTTCACACGCGCGCTGTTTTCACACGCGCGCTGTCTTCACAGGCGCGCTGTCTTCACACGCGCGCTGTCTTCACAGGCGCGCTGTTTTCACACGCGCGCTGTCTTCACAGGCGCGCTGTCTTCACACGCGCGCTGTTTTCACACACGCGCTGTCTTCACAGGCGCGCTGTCTTCACACGCGCGTTGTCTTCACAGGCGCGCTGTCTTCACACGCGCGCTGTCTTCACAGGCGCGCTGTTTTCACACGCGCGCTGTTTTCACACGCGCGCTGTCTTCACAGGCGCGCTGTCTTCACAGGCGCGCTGTTTTCACACGCGCGCTGTCTTCACAGGCGCGCTGTCTTTACACGCGCGCTGTTTTCACACGCGCGCTGTCTTCACAGGCGCGCTGTCTTCACAGGCGCGCTGTCTTCACACGCGCGCTGTCTTCACAGGCGCGCTGTCTTCACACGCGCGCTGTCTTCACAGGCGCGCTGTCTGCACACGCGCGCTGTCTTCACACGCGCGCTGTCTTCACACGCACGCTGACTTCACGCGTGCGCTGACTTCATAAGCGCGCTGTCTTCACAGGTGCGCTGACACCACTGGCGCGCTGACTTCACACGCACGCTGTCTTTACACGCGCGCTGTCTTCATAGGCGCGCTGACTTCACACGCGCACTGTCTTCATAAGCGCGCTGTCTCACAGGTGCGCTGACACCACTGGCGCGCTGACTTCACACGCGCGCTGTCTTTACACGCGCGCTGTCTTCACAGGCGCTGTGTTAAAATATATAATCATTTTCCAGAACATTTTAAAGAACTACTCATCAAAAAGTTAAGGCATAAATTGTTAAATTGGCTCTCTGAAAAACGTTTCTATAGAACCACTGAATACTTTGCCTAAGATAAATTATATCTATTGCCAATAAAGATTTATGATTTATGTACTGTCTAATCTTACGCACAACTGTGCACTTTCTGATCTCACGCGCAACTGCGCGCTATCTGGTCTCATGTACAACTGTCGTCTAGTCTTAGACACAATTGTATTCTGATTCTGTCTAGTATTTCGCACAGTGCGCTTCATGCTGTATGTGCACATTATATTCTCACTGCCGATCGAACCGCGAGAGCACGGTATCTACCTACCTGCTACTTTCCAAATGGGTAGTAAGTAAGTACTGCAAAAAATATCAACATAAAATCATAGTTCAAATAGATGCTATCAAATCCATACTTGCATCCAAATACTAATACAACATTGTATCTATTATTTCTGCTATTAACCGTTTCGACGCCACGTCAAATTTAAAAGCCGGCACGCAGACGCCAAGACACGAACATGTTCAAACAGAATTTGAACTTTCCGCACGTGCGTGTAGGCCTATATTGCTCTGTGGACCGTGACTCATACATATAATGGTCTTTGACTGCATTATCGATATATCAGCTGTTGGCGTCCAAAACCTTTTACTTTTAAATTTCAATATTATACTGGAAAAATGATATTTCTTATTTTGAAATTGCTATTTTAACAAAAATATATTGATTTTTGAACACAGATACTCATGTATGACCATCATGTAAATCTGATTACACAATAGACATTAGTTAAATAAAGTATAACTCTGGCGTTCCTCCACCTGGATATTGCCTTACCCTCAAAAGGTATCTCGGGAATCCTTCTCAAGGGTAGAATGTAAGGCACATCGCTACCCCTGACTTTCGTGAGTATGTCCTGCGGTTCTCCAACAGGATGCAGCATCATAGTCATAATCCAATTTAGTCTCAGTTAGCTACGTACCAACTGATTTATCAAAAATGGTTTTGTTTTTTAGGTTTTCACTTCTCTTCATGTTCTCATTTTACATACGACTAAGAATCAAAATTAATGCATTAATAAGGCATTCAATTATTTGAACTAAAATTTTCATGCACAATTGAGTAACTATCTAACAGATTGCAGTTTATTAAAGTTCATTTTGTTCAAGCTATAAGTATATTATCAGTCTTAAAGCCATGTATATAGCTTCAACTATAGTAGTATAATACTACAATGAGCATAATATTCATATAAGTGCTTATTTGAAATTCACAATAAAACTCTTCCACTCCAATCGGTAATTTGCCCGCAATCAATTTCATGCTCTGTAAGAACACAAGCATCCGACGACTGTACGTACAGATACTATATCTACCCATTTAAAGTGGATACCTATATAATATATGACTGACAATAGTATAAGTGTAAATAACATACATATTGGTCTAGAATTTTTCTTGTCACTAGTCATCATTATCGCCGTTAGCTATAATTGCCTTCCACGTCATCGTGAAACTATCGATATTCTAATGACGTACGACGCTTGCCAAAATGTGTTTAATATTTGCAAACCTGTCTTCCCGACAGTAACCAATTCCTAAAAAATATCAAGATCTCCTTAATTAAACACTCTTTATTTGTAAAAAAAAAAATCAAGCATGAAATGACACAAGTATGATCTTTTTGCGTTTCAGTGAATAATCAATCACTTACCAAATCAAATAAGGTTCAAAATATCGTCCTCGTACAGGATTACCTTTCTTCTTTGTGGGTGTTGGTACAGCTTAGTATTAACTAAACCGTATCCCGTCTTCTGAAATGTTGTCGCTAATTCCATTCAAACTCGTGTATTTATACAATACTTACATTTATTATCTGAAATACTTAAATCTAGTACAATATTATTAACATATCTGTATTATTTCCATTTTAAAACATTAATTTTATATCAAAATCGTCTTTATCAAATTAACAAAAGAAAATCTCTAACATTAGTTTTTTTTTAATCAGCCAGCTACTCGCGGCTTCCCGCCAATATTGTTGAGACAACAAGTTGTGTTACGATTTATCGCATGCATCTGCCAAGATGGCTGTTAACTACCTAAATCAGTTTAACATCACCATCAGTGCTGCCGTGATAAGTTTACTGTTTGTTTAAATGATATTATTCACACTTACATTTACACTCTAAGGCAGTACTGATGTCATAGAACGTTTTGTATACATATAATACCACACTGAAACTATGATCTTAATACATTAAGTGTAACAATTTTGAGTAAATTTTCTTAGTATAGTCGAGTTTTGTATTTATAGAGGTACACCCGCCATTCTGACTCTCACCGCCCAGGAGCTCTTTCAACTAAAATAGGCCACCAATTCAATGTATTATAATTATTTGGGTCAAAATTATTTTCGTCGTCTTATTTTGTGCCCCTAAAAACGTGAGGCAGTGGTGATTTTTGTACGAGATGATGTTTTGTTTTCAATTTCTAATGTATGGATTAAAATCTAGCATGAAAATGAAATACAAGTCCACCGATTTTTTTTATATACTGAGTCGAAACAGCAACTGAAAGCGTGACTGAGTGGTATAAAACAAGACAACGAAAATAATTGTAACCCATTTATTCCAAACTATAGCATAGTACTTATAAAATGGAGTAAAAAAATTATGCCTGCCATGCCAACAACATAAATGAATGTTGTTGGCATATTTTTGACGTAAGTAAATGAACATTTGTTTGCTCAATGTTACAAAACATTTACGTATTTGGGTTGGCAAATAATTGCAACGGTTTCTGCCTGAAAACAAGCATTCGAAAATTTAGGGATCACCAGCTTACGGCAAAGATCGAAGGTATTTTTATTTTGTCTATTTTCATCATTTTGAATTTATGAGTAAATTTAGGGTCATTTCTAGTCAGAATCACGAGTTCATTCGATCCCAATGGGAACAAAATGTCCTATCCCCATGTCAACCATTTTCCACACACTTTGTATGGTTGTAACAAGGAGGAAATCCGGAAATTGAATGGAAATTTTAAGACATTTTTTCCTTTTTGGGGTCGAAAGAGCTCGTGATTCTGAGAAGAAATACTAGAAATAACCCATAATTTACCCATCAATTCAAAATAATGGGAATTATATTTATTAGAACGTTTTTCGTTGTAGTAGGTACCTAGTTCGTGTATGACCAGGATGCTTAGCCAGGTTGCCAAGCGCTTAGTAGCGTATCGTAGTTTTCCCTCTCTGTCAGTGCTTCAAAGAAAGTTAGCTGCCTTTCGTTTACGGTTGACGATTAAGCGTTATCGATTGGCAACTTGGCTGAGGACCCTGATTGCTAAATTGGGGTTAACATCATTTGTATAAGATACTCCTCCGAATAATTATTCAATAATATACTAAAAATGGAACCCTTCGTAAAACCGGTATTCAGACTTGCCGATCACTTTTTCACGCCAACCCAGATAAACAGACAGACAAACATAATTTTTAGTGCAAATCGACAGAATTAACATACTACTTCTTTAGGTAGCGTTGACATAGTCATTTAGAGGGTTCAGTATAATTATTTCAGTATGGAAACATTTCCATACAATTATGCACCTAAATACTGTACAATAAGAGTGCAATTTTATAAAAACTTTTGCTACTACCAATGACAGATGTATGTACTTTAAATGGATTCCATAAGGTTCATTTTGCAATACAAGTAACGTAATGGAAAAGTACTTAATTATTTATTATAATAATTGCTAAAGAAATATTGATTTAACACAGTTACACGGGGTTATTGAAACGTTGGTGACAGAAATCCGATTAATATTAAAGTAATAGCTTGAGTTTTAAGGTGCATGCAGACCAAAAGAGCATTCGCTGTTTTGTCCCCCATCAACGAATCACGTTTCGTGTAACGATCGAATTTCGTAGAGTAGGGGATAGAACAGCGAATGCTCTTTTGGTCTGCATGCACCTTTACACGCAATCTTTTTAGTTTGATATACAAACTGGTGTATGGTGGCGTGGTATGAGGAAGGTCTATGTCCAGCAGTGAACGACTGTGGGCTGAAGACGATGATAATAATGATACAAAATGGTGATATCGTCGCCGTAGAGCGAAAAGTAACCAAATCATTCATTGGTCATTTAGAGTTATGAGGGTTTAAAGAAAAAAATAATTAAAAAAAATCTACTGAAATTATCTAAATATAAAATTGTGGTTTTATACGTGTTTATTCATTGGGAACTGCTATTGTTTAGGCTCAAAATGGATTTATATTATTTACACTAACGATTTAGAAGCTATAGGCGATAGTTAAATTTTCTCCTTCAATATTACACCTTTATTATGACTTAGTGATTTTTTGAACGAAGTTAATGATTATTTGCTCACATTTTAGTGCATCTAGATTTAACTTAGTGAAGTTAGTTGAATAACGACTGCTATAATAAAGTGAAAATATGTGTTAGTAAAAAGCTACACACATATTTTTTTTTCGAATCTGCTTAATATTTAAGGATTAAATTAAACCACGTCACTAAAAATTCTGCGATCAATTTATTAAAATAAAATGGACTACAAATGAAAAACCGTTTAAATTAAAACTTTTTTTACTTATTTTATTTTCAAGTTTTTAGTGCAATTGTAAAGTTAATTTCGGATAATACTCGTACACCCACTTATTCTAGATCAAAGTTGTTATTTGTAATATGCAATACAATTATGCATGCTAGCGTTTAACTCTCGCGCTTGAATCACGACACATATGTAAACGTAATGGACATTATTTTATGTGTAACGAGAGGGAAATCCCTGCTAAACATATATTTTTGGAAATCCGACACTAAAAAAATGTCAGCTTGAATGCCCGAACTGCCCGAAGTGTCTCAAATGGACGTGTTATTCATACAATACCTCAGATAACAGAGATCTGACAATAAGGAATATATCAATCAATTTGGTTTATTGAGAAAGTCAAGGTTAAGTTTTTATATTGTACACATTATACAAGTCGAATTTCGAGACTATAAAATATAAACTCATACTGTCAGTAGACCAACCGGAGGACCGCAGGTCTGACGGATAGTCCGACGCGAACCGAGGGCCCAAAAGGTCAATCCATGCAGTCTATCAACCGGAGAGTCATAGGCTCGACGGCACTATGGCACGCACTACGTGAACCGGAGGGACTCACACTCTCTGTCTATCAACCGGACGGCCGCAAGCCCGACGGCACGCTCTACGCGAACCCGAGGAGTATACTCATACTCTCAGTCTTATCAACCTGAAGACTGCAGGTCCAACGGCACGTCCTAAGCGAGTCATTCACGCTGTGAGTCTATCAGCTGGAGGGCCGCAGGTCCGACGGCTCGCGCTACGCGAACCACTCACGCTGTCACTCTATCAGCTGGAGGGCCGCAGGCCCGACGGCTCGCGCTACGCGAACCATTCACGCTGTCACTCTATCAGCTGAAGGGCCGCAGGCCCGACGGCTCGCGCTACGCGAACCACTCACGCTGTCATTCTATCAGCTGGAGGGCCGAAGGCCCGACGGCTCGCGCTACGCAAACCACTCACGCTGTCACTCTATCAGCTGAAGGGCCGCAGGCCCGACGGCCCGCCCTACGCAAACCGCTCACGCTGTCACTCTATCAACTGGACGATCGCGGGCCCGACGGGTCGCCCTACGCGAACCATTCACGCTGTGAGTCTATCAGCTGGAGGGCCGCAGGCCCGACGGCTCGCCCTACGCGAACCACACACGCTGTCACTCTATCAGCTGGAGGGCCGCAGGCCCGACGGCTTGTACTACGCGAACCACTCACGCTGTCACTCTATCAGCTGGAGGGCCGCAGGCCCGACGGCTCGCGCTACGCGAACCACTCACGCTGTCACTCTATCAGCTGGAGGGCCGCAGGCCCGACGGCTCGCCCTATGCTACGCGATCCACTCACGCTGTCACTTTATCAGCTGGAGGGCCGCAGGCCCGACGGCTCGCTCTACGCGAACCATTCACGCGGTCACTCTATCAGCTGGAGGGCTGCAGGCCTCGTAAGAGGGCTCAATGTCACCCAAAGGGCAATGGAGAGCGCTATTCTAGGAGTCTCTCTGCGTTGCGGATTAGAAATGAGACCATCCGCAGCAGAATCAAAGTAACCGATATAGCTCTTCAAATCGCTGAACTGAAGTGGCAGTGGGCGGACCTCGTTGCGCGTGGAACCGATGGCCGTTGGGGTGGTAAGGTTCTCGAGTGGCGGTCACGTACCGAATGGCGCAGCGTGGATAGGCCCCCCACAAGGTGTGGGGGGCCTACCCACGCTGACCTGGTGAAGGTCGCTGGATGCAGGTGGCACAGGGCCGGTCCTTGTGGCAATCTTTGGGGGAGGCCTTTATTCACCAGTGAACGTCTTTCGGCTGATATGATGACGATGATGATGATAATGAAATCCGTATGCGTACCAGATATCTAAAGCAGTACTTCAAAATCGGCATAACGCTAAACCTAGCGGTTGTGGCAGGCAGTAACACTGGAGTATATCAGATTTGAGGAGTTGGACGTTAGTATTAAATTCGCATATTTCTATTTAAGTAATATCTAAACAACTTCTTTAAAATCAAAATATCGAAAAAAGAAAAACCTTGCGGTTATTGTAGGCAGTACTGCAGCATCAGGAGTGAGGAGTTGGAGGTCAAGATCAGGCTGTTAGTATTTGATTATGCCAAACATGCTATACATTCATTTTCACGTGTCTAACACACTCGGTTAAGGCAAGCAGTACGTCTGCAGCATCAGGCTTTGAGGATATAAGGATGCAAATATTATAATGTTGCATTGTCATGGGGACTTGATAAGAGTTCCAAATTTCATTGATTTTGGTGCAGTAAAAGTGGTCGAAAAGTCGATCACAAGATTTGAAGCATCGACGACAGTTGATACGCGGTGAAGTTAATAAAACCCGTTTTAAGGCCCATTTAGACGATACAAGATTCTTGAACAAAAATCCGCAATAATTGTATGCAAGTTTTGCCATTCAATAATTGAATTCAAGAATTGAATCAAAGTGTTTACACATAAGCAATAACCAAAATCTTGAATGAAATTATTGGCACACGTATATCACAGTCGACTCATGCGCAAGGACTGGCAGGGCGA